>JAJIBD010007156.1:0-15841 GCA_021461705.1 Cryptotis parvus | reverse complement strand
TTTTGTAGGTATTTTGTTTGTGCTGCAAAAATAGACAAGGTTCCTAGTAGGGTAGGCAAGCATGCATTTTATAGAATTGCTAATTGAGATTTTGTGTTTCTTTAAACACCTCTGATGTAACCCGGAGACCTTAAAGATGACATCATTACATGGAATATCCACCAAGACGAAATACCCTGACACCGTAGCTCATTAACATTATGTTTTCTCTGTTACTGAGCTTCCACACAAAGATTTTCTGAGTTCAACATTTCTTCACACCACACACACACAGACACACAACACACACACACACACACACACACCCTGACACAATACACCCTGGGCAGGTTCTATGGCAATGAAGACTTAGAAAATTAATTCTCTTCAGGATAGGGAAAACAAACTAAAATAAAGCCTTGGTATATTTTAAAGGCTATGAATCACTGTATCACTGTCTCCCATTGTTCATGGATTTGCTCGAGCGGGCACCAGTAACATGTCCATAAGTCCTGTTGCAAGCAAGTGTAGCCCAAGGGCATCTGCTATGATTTAAAGCAATGTGAAGATTTCTCAAAAAAGAATGAGCTTTCACATGAATAGCAATTCCACTTCCTGGCACCTAGCCCCAACCATTCAAACATTAATATAAAAAGAGGGATGTACATCTATGTACATGGCAATGCTTAGCATAATAACCAAAATGTGGAAACACATAAATGTCCAATCACAGATGAATGGATAAAGAATCTTTTTATACATTTTTATATATAAGAATGAAATCTTAGTTGAAACTTGGTTGGAACTGGAGCATATTATGTTCTACCTTTTCATAGTGATACTGCATGATTTCACCTATCTGTTCTATACAGAGAAACAGGAAAAGAGAACAGACTATTGAGCGGTTAGTGTCCCTTGAGCAGCCTTAGATTATAAAACTGAAATTACGAAGCAGGTTTGAGGGAATGATGAAATAAGCTAGAAGTAACGTAAGGACATTGAGAGAGGGTCTTGAAAGGTGACGGTAAGGGGTGGTGGTAAATGTATAGCAAACCCATAAATGTAACCCTGGGGAAGAGAGAGAGACAGAGAGACAGAGACAGAGAGATTGACAGAGAGAGAGGCAAAGTACCTGCCATAGAGGCAGACTGGTTAATGGGAACAAATCAGGGAACATTGGTGGTGGAAAATGGGCACTGGTGGAAGGATGGGTGCTGGAACACTGTATGACTGAAACTGAAACATGAACATCTTTGTAATTGTATATCTCATGGTGGTATAATAAATTTTTTTTAAAAAGTTAACTAAAAAAAACGGAGTTTTAATATACATAATAATATAATCTTTCGATATATGTAAAATAAAGGCTATGTTTTACAATCTCTTGGTGATAGATTCAAATAATTCAAGGGAAGATTGTTTCAGTTAAGTGTATTCAATATATTTTCTGGGGGTTTTGGAGCCATACTGGGCAGTGCTAATAGCTGACAAAATTGGGGAACAAACCCGATAGTAAGCAAGGCAAGCACCCTAACCCCTGTACTCGCTTCCTGGCTCTAAATTTTAATATTTTTACTCCTTTTTCTTCTTAATCTGTTTTATATGCATGAGAGACAAAGGAGTTAAAAAGAAAAGGCATGACTCATGTTCAGGAAAAAAATTAGCTTAGAAGAATTAGTTTCCACTCTAGGTAAGCCACAATCAGCAAACACAAATTATTCCTAAACTTCAGTTTCTATTCTCTAAAATAGAAGGGTGTTGTCAATGATGCCTGAGTGCATTCTCCTTGGCACTGTAGCTCAGCATAAGCAAAGTGCACGTGCTAAAAATAATAAAGTGCTTTAGCCCAGTGTCATCAAGGTTGTAATTAATGTTGGAAGGATAGATCTGGTTCGCAAATTCTCTATTACTTTTCAGTTGGTATGCTCATCTTTCACAAATTCCTCTTTTAATAATCTAGGCAAAGTGTTATTTCATAAAAACACATTTCTATAAAATATTTTAGGGTAATAAAATATTAAGAAGATTTTGCAGGATGTTTTAAGGGAAAACTACGCAATGCCAATAAAAATGAAGACTGTGAAGGGTCAGGGGAGGGGTTGAACCTAACTTGATGGGCTACTTCTGGCTCTGTGCTCAGAGATCACTCCTGGCGGTGCTTATTGGATATAGACAAT
The DNA here is from genome assembly GCA_021461705.1 of Cryptotis parvus. Taxonomy (NCBI): domain Eukaryota; kingdom Metazoa; phylum Chordata; class Mammalia; order Eulipotyphla; family Soricidae; genus Cryptotis; species Cryptotis parvus. The sequence continues at coordinate 13,685 of JAJIBD010007156.1, read as the reverse complement.
AGAGGGGGCTCAAACCAGGTTTGACTGCATGCCAGACAGGCACCTTCCACTCTGTACTAGCTACTAACTACATAGAGACTCACAAATAGAGACATTTATTTGACAACACTTACATCTACACTATTATCACTTTAAGTCTCATCATGAGTAAGAGGTTCTGAAATCACACCCCACCTTGGATACTGAGGTGCAGAAAAGAACATTAACATGATTCAAGATGATCTGTATAAGCTCTGCAGACTCAAAGAACTTGGGGCAAAATGCATCTTTTAGGCAATGACTAATCGGACTGAACATTTTTCTATTTTAAAATGGGAGGAAAAGGGAAAAAATAAAGATACAAAGTCACACTCATTCAGTACTCAGTTTGATATGCTTTCATCTGATTATTTTCCTCTTAAAACTTAGATACTCAGCTACACTTTGCAAATGATATCAAAGCAGTTCAAAAAGGACACAAGACCCTTTCTGAAGAGATGGAAGACAGAGATGCTCAGTTCCATGTAGCAGCGGGAGCCTGAAGAGGCTAGGTGTGTAGCAGACAGTAAAGGCACTGAAAGGTTGGCATAAAAACTCATGGCGGAGACTTTCATTCCACAAGCCTTTGTGCCGAATCTATTATGTGTCCAACCATCTGCTTGGTGAAAGGAGAGTCAGTTTTGACCAGGCAGTTCTATTTTCTCCCCCTAAAATGCAAATAAACAGGAGCATGATACCTTCAGCCATTCAAAGACAGCTTTGAATACCAATAAGTAAGCCTCTTTAGTATATTATATTTTGAACTTTTAGGAAGAGGCACATTAATAATTTAGCTTTGCAGAGAACTAAAGTGAAATGATGTAGAATTAAAAAGCATCACAAACACTACTAAAATATTTATGGAGACTGTATTTTGACTAAAGGATTGCATTTATAGAATAGTTTATGTTCTAGTTTCAGAAACCACAGTTTACAAAAGCAGCCTAGGCTGGAACCAAATTTTATAATTGTGTTTCTCATTATGAGAGTATTTTCCATATATCTTCCTTTGTATTAATTATTACTATAAGGTATTTAGGAGATTTATAACAGAATTACATATTATTTTTAAATAATCCCTTTCTAAATAACCATGTAAAAGATCTTCATGTGGTCTTTACACATTAGAAACAGCAATGGAACAGTGAAGTGTAGTTTAACAATAATAAATGCATTACAGGGGAAAAGAAAATAAAGGCACAAATATTTCTAGCTTAAGTTATACTAGAAGACATGTGAACCAGCATGGCTTTCTTTAAACTTTATTAATTCTGCACTGGTATGGCCTGCTTAGAGTAAATGTATTTGGTTTCTCAATCTTGTGAAATAGAGAATCTAGGAGTCTTTTAATAACCTTCCAACCTTGCCTGCTGTTTGCACACACGGTTAGTGGAATCACAGCCCTACACATAATCCAATAAAGTTCACATCAGCAAAGATATATGTAATCAAGGATCTGAACGAACATCCTCTAGGTTAGATTCCGTCTCTTTCAACTTGTACTTCACAAAACAAACAGTCTCTTCAGGCAGAAAGAAAATATACTTCTATCATCCAAAGCAAATACAAAGTCATGCAGTGCACTAACGTATACGGGCCTATCAGACACCTTTAATCCCAGTAATAGTCTCTGTTTCACTGTAGAAGTAGATGAATGCTTGGGGAAAGCCTATATATTTTTTTTTTTAATTAAGGAAATACTCTCAGTAGATGTTGCCTGATCAAAAAACATCTAGCTTGGATTGTTCAGAGAAATGAAACTGTTCATTTAATAAATTGAATAAAATTTAGAAAATTTAATACATTTAATAAGAAGTACTTTTTAAAGTCCTTTCTGACACTTATCAAGCCAGAAGCAGAATAAGAAAATCAATTATGGATTAGTTTCTAAAGATTTGGGCAAACACTATACATATGGACTCTCATAGGATTCAGAAGAATTTCTGTCTGAATTGTCCACTAGCAGAGCAACTGAGTTTAGTGGATTCCATCTTGACTAACGGTTCTTTCACCTTTATCAGAAGACTGAAAGAGGCAATAACTAAAAGTCAGGTGGTTGGTTGTAAAGGAAAGGGGAAAATCTAGAATTTCCTTTGCCTTCTCTGGGATTAATACTAATATCAAAAGCCTAGGAAGTGGTAGGAAGGACAAGATCAAGAAGAACTTTCTGAAAGAATGAACTACTATCAAATGTCTTTCTTTTTTTAAATCCCAGAGTAAATCTGTAGGAAATCAAAGAACTTTAAAAGTTTTCTGGGGATTACCATCTATCTTTCCAATCATCTTGAAAATCAATGGTGTTGACCCATTTTTTTTCAGATTTAATTTGTTGTGAAAGAATTGCCCAATGCTTAAATGAATGTTGGGATAAATCATGTCATTTGAAAATAGAAAAATCATCAATCAAATTCTATTCCATAGCAGCCATGCCAGAGCAATGTGCTCTTGGCCTGACACAGTCAGCATGGTTTCTCTTTAATAAGAATTCTATTTCTCTGTTCCTTTTTTGAATCCCCATGCCCAGGGTCTTTTTGCAGTCTCCAGCTCTCTTATGACTGAAAAGGACGTAAGTCTTTGTAAAGGCATTTGCTGAGTTTATATTCCTTGTCCATAGATAGATCCTCACATAAGAATTGTTCAGGCAAATGCAACATAAAGAAAATAAATAAAATATCATTTCTATGAAGAACTATAGTAATGTGCATGTAATTAAAAGAAGTTCAATTAAGATTCTCTAGAATGAATGGTTTGGTATTTGATATAAAAATTATACTAGACTACTGGCAAGATAGCAAAAGTTCCTGGGTTTTATGGCAATTTACTTTATATTATTTTGCCATCAGGATTAAAATGAAATGTCAATCAGTGCATATAATTTAAAAATTACACTCAAGTCTTCCAGAACTTTAAACAAATATCAGATGTTCTCCTAGTAAAATTAAGATGAATATTCTCCAAATGAGCATCATTCTATTCCAAGGAAATTTCTTAATTCCCTGCCTAAAGATTAAAAAGAAATCCTCATATTTTGTGAATTTGAGATCATGTGAAGCATATTTTAATCACAGCTGTTATATTAAATACATACATTAAAGATTAAAATTATAATGTGTCCAACAGTGATTTATCATGAAATCTAGATATCTAATAAATTCATTATTGTAGTTGATTAGTTCTTTGGGAAACTATACATTATGTTTATTGCAAAAGAAAAGAGAGCAGGTTCTTGGTCCTAAAAATAAAAATATTCTTAAGAACAAAATGAAAGAAAATATAATAGGACTTTAGGTTTGAAGTTTTCAAGTTATAAAATAAATGAGGACTCTTGCATGAAGTTTCTCTAACAAATCTCATGACACATATTTTGGTTATTAGACCTCTAAAAACAAAAAATATATATTTCTATAGTACCACATGGGTTTAATATTTCATCAGGGGGTTAACCCTTTCCCAACACCTTTCTTTTTCTTGTAAGAAACAGCTCTGAATAAATGGCTGTGACTATTATTTTCTTCATTCTCTTTTGAACCTTCAGTTTAATTGTGGAAAAATCAAAAAGAAAGACTAGTTCTTCAGGAAACTCATTTCTGCAGAGAGCTAGCACAGATTCCACAGCTACTGTTCTGCAAAAATAGATTATTCTTGAGGTCTGGTAGGTGTGTAAAGGCAGATATGGGCACCTCTGGACACAGGGGGGTTCGGGGGAGACAGGCTTGGAAGTTGCTTCCATTTAGTTGGATGTCAACCCAGGGGAGCAAGTCAAAGTTGATGTTGCAGACATAGGAATGGCAAAGAGGGGCTGGCAGAGAGAAACTCCCTAGCATGTTTGAGTATGAGAGAGTAAATGTAAGATGGGAGATAATAAAACACAACTTCATAATATGGGCAAAATATTAGGAATATATTAAGACAATGACAATTGGAGAAGACTCTTGTTTTGTTTTGGGGCCACATCCAACAGTGCTCAGGATTTACTTCTGGCTCTGTGCTCAGGGATCACTTCTGGTGGGACTGGGGAACATATGGAATGTTGGGGATTGAACTCAGGTCTGCCACATGCAAGGTAAGCGCCTTACCCATTGTACTAATGCTCTAGTCCCAACAAATGCTGATTACTCATCAAAATCATTAGTTTGAAGGAGTTTTAATAAACTTAGGATTTTAGTTGTATATCTGAAGGGAATAATCATGAGAACAAATTAGAATGATAACTGATAGTCATTTTAGTGGACAGTGGATAGATTATGAAAAAAATATAAAATTATGGAACTCTTTCTGCTTAAATAACATTTTCAAAGCTAAATATGCTAAGCACAATGAATTCAATAGGACTGCAGTGTGCTTGGGATAGTGAAGGAGCTCAGAACAAAAACAATAAGCAGAAAATGTATGTGTATATGACTCGGTTGTCTTTTAGAAGATATCAAGTCAAATTGCTTACCCTTTAATATAGAATTCCTTGAGAAGAAGCAAATGAATTTATTCGGAAAAAACATGGGTATTGGTTTTCACCATTTCAGATCTACATTTTGAAGAAATATTCACGTTGTACTACACTAAAATGTGACTAATATTATCAGCTTCTGCAGGCAACACACCAACTGATTAAGTTGTTCAACATGTAATTATTATGGGTCTCTTATAGAGAGGCATTGTGCTGAAGCCTGGGAATACAGATGGAGGATTCTGATGGTGGAAGTCGGTATATATGAGTTGTAAAGATGAAAACCACTAAGCTTCAGAATCATCACCAACAAACTGTTTACAAAGTGACATAATGACAGAGATTTATCAATTTATTAATATTGTTCAATAAGTATATTACAATGTAAATAATTACTACTCTGCCACTATTTTAGAAAAACAACACCTTAGCACTGGTGCAATTAGAAGGATATTTCTGAATAATAAAATATCCTCTAAAAGGAATACATTTTGGTACATAGAAAAAACAACTCACGTCTTTATTTTTGTGAGAGCAATAGAACCAGTTTTCATATGACACTTGAAAACCACTGAGCTGGAGTTTAAGAGTTTACAGACTAGTTTAAAAAATACTGTTTATTTTAAACCACAGTATCAACACTAAGCAATTTGAATACGTAGGATTTACATTTCTAAATCATTTATACTTCCATGTATTGGCTCACTGGGGAAGCACAAAAGTCACTGGTTTTCTGAGAACAAACCCAACAGTCATAAAGTTACAATAATTGCCTGAGGTTCATATAACTGAGAAACAGAGAAGCAGCAGCTTTCCCACACCAGCAACCATTTCATGATGCCGTAAGACAGGTCTAGTGGACAGTGGTGACAAATAACCACTTTCATTTTCCAGTGGATAGTAGGCCTCTCCAAAATGCTCTAATAGACTTCTCCAAGATGTACAGAAGCAGTGTGTGTGTGTTGTGTGTGTGTGTGTGTGTGTGTGTGTGTGTGTTATGGTCAGTAAAGGCTTGCAGACTTTAAGAAAACCTATCATTGTCCTCCCATGCAGGAGAATGAAGACTAACCAGATTTAGGGTGATCGCCAGCACTCACTTTAAATCACTGGGCAGACATCTAGTTATAGAACATCTGGTTTCCCATTTGAGTCATTCTTGCTTTGTCATGTGAATCCCTCTTCCCTTTCTTTTATACCCCTTTGGACCCACTCCTATTCATTATTGCGAGTATCACTTGTCTTCCCATTGTTCATCAATTTACTTGAACTGGCACCAGTAACGTCTCCATTCGTTGGGAATGAGGCCCACTATTGTTACTGTTTTTGGCATATAGAATATACCACGGGTAGCTTGCCGGGCTTTGCCATGGCTCTGGGTTCATCCCAATGCAAGTATAAAATTTCTTAATCTGCCTTAACAATTATAAATTTTAAACTGATGTGCTATTAAATGTCTTCTTTTTATTTTATTAATCTGTGTTTTTTGGTTTTCTTTTTGGCCTAAGTAGCCAGAAGAGGACTTAGGTCAGAGGAAATTTTTCGTCTCCACCTGACACACAATACCATTCGGCTGTGGGATAGCAATTCAACAGCTCTGTATGAAGAAGTTTGTCCTAAGCTGGACTCCTTGTTTGAAATCTTGGTTGAAATCTTAGTTTCTTTGTGGACTATTCCATGCCACATGCTATATGGATCTTTCATTTATACAAACGGCCGTGTTTCTACTGGACAAAAATAAGAAAAAGAAATCATCTCAGAAGGTGATGAACATCATTTCTTAGTGATGTAAATTTCCTTTTCTGGTGCTGATTTCACAGTAGCTTTAGCTTACTAGGGTTTTAAAAAATTATTATATTATAGTGAGATACACACATTACAAAGCTGCTCATGATTGGGTTTCAGTCCTACAGTGTTCTATCACCCCTCTCCCACCAGTGCACATTTTTCAGCACCCTGTCCCCAGATCCCCTCCCCATAACCAACCTGCCTCTATGGCTGGCAAGAATCTCTCTCTCTCTCTCTCTCTCTCTCTCTCTCTCTCTCCCCCTTCTTTTGTGCACTGTGGCTTGAATAGATACATTTCGGAGTTATGTATCCTTTTACCTATGTTCAATGTTCAGTTCTAGTCTGGTGTTACCACCTCCAACATTTATTGGCACACTGCTCTCTCCTCTATCTTACAAACCTCTCTCCCCCACATACTTGTGGTAGATTCCAACCACAATTCCTCCTGGTCCTTATTTTGCCTGGCCTTGATATGAGTCTCATACTATATTATTTTATATTCCTCAAATAAACAGTCATTCTAAATCTGTCCGTTTTCTTCTCACTAATTTCACTCAGCTTGATACTCTTCATTTCCATACATTTATAGGCAAACTTAATAATTTCATTTCCCCTAACAGCTGCATAGTATTCCATTGTGTGGATGTACCACAGTTTCTTTATCCAGTCTTCTGTTCTCAGGCACTCAGGTAGTTTCCATATTCTGACTATTGTGAATAGTGCTGGGATGAATGCAGTAGTGCAGACTGTGTTTCTCTGAGTGTTTTTGCACCCCTCTCACCCCCTAACCCCCGCACTTGCCAGATATATTCTCAGGAGTGATATTGCTGGGTCAAATGGGAGCTCAATTTCTAGTTTTTGGAGGAATTGCAATAGTTTCCCAGAAAGGCTGGACCAGTCAACATTCAACAGAGAATGAAGTCCCTTTTACCCACATCTGCTCAAGGATTTTTAAAGTGTCTAGTGAAGCTTTTACTTATGGACAGGAGATAGAAACCATATTAAATGTTCAACATTTTTGTTGTTGTTGTAATTTGTTTGTTTTCTTTTTGGGGGGTTGTGGAACACCCAGCAGTAATCAAGGCTTACCCCTGACTCTGAATTTAGGGGTAATTCCTGGCAGGCTAAAAGAAATATATGGATTGCTAGGTAGGGAACCCAGTTCATTTGCATGCAACACAGGTGCCTTAATTTATGTACTATTGCTCCACCCCCTAAAACTTTCACACTTTAAAGTACAGATAACTATACTTAGTTATCTATGTCTCACCTATGAGGAGATGCCAAATATGTGGCCTGAATATTTGCCATTTCATTCTGTGAATTGTTTTAAACTGAAAGCAACTAAGACCCAGAAGACTAAGGGAAGTTCTTCACCGCTTCTTTAACACCTTACAAACTATTAAACAGGGGGCTGTTCTAGGAAGAAATTAACAAAGACAAACTTTTACATTAGAAAAAATTTCACAGACATGGGGCAGAGCTGCTACTGGCTCTCCCTGTGCCCAGCCACTCACGAGGCACTCAGGAGGGATGGCGGGTTCTAGCCCTGGCCTGCCACCCCAGCAGAGCCTTGCAACTAGCCAGACGACCCCCACTCCATGAGGGTCTCCATTTTCCACATCCAGACTTCCCTCTCGTCAGAACTCCACCCAGCAGACCAGCCTATCACAGTCCGGTTTATTAATAAATGCTGGATTTAGAGATGAATACAAGAGTATGCCACCTGCATGGCAGAGCCTGGCAAGCTACCTGTGTCGTATTTGATATACCAAATACCAGTAACAATTTTAGACCTCATTCCCATGACCTGATGGAATGGCTTGAGGCTCTTTATGTTCCTGGAGCAAGCAGGTACCCTTGGGCTCTACTAGCATGAGACAGGTCATATGGAGATGTTACTGGTGCCCGCTAGAGCCAATTGATGATGAACGGGAAAACAGTGACAGTGATCTGCATGGCAAATATTTGTTCACTAAATGAGCGATTGTCTTCTTGCTGTGGCTTGTAGACTTCTGACTACTACCTCCTTATCTTAGGATAGCCTCAAAGTCCATGCCTTTTTCTTCCCTTGATGCATGTAAAATCAAATTAGTTTTTCTTCTGCAAATCTGCCTTTTAGTACAGTGGCATCAGTGAACAACAGAGAAGCATTCACGGAAAATTGGTTTTCCTTTCCTACACTCATTTCCAATATCCATTTTTGGGTAAAGTTATAATATATGAAAGCCATTAGATAAAGATAAAGGTGTTTGAATGAGGGAAAAGCAGGAGAGCATGTAAACTCCCACAATGGAGCCACACGCACTGTTTTCTTTCTTTTGCTGGCTCTCAGCAACCTGTCCCAATTGCTTTATCAGCAAAGCAATTACCTACACAGAGTCAGACTCAGTGTCCGGCTCTGGGTTTCCCATCAACACAAACTTTATAAAGTCCTCAAGACAGTTCAACACAAGGACATTCAGATCCAGGTCCGTGGATATTCTGACAAAAAGCCAGCCAGGCCTTAAACTCTTTGACCTGATTCCTCTCCAAGAAAATAAAGAACACATTACTGAATTATTACTATAATTCATTACTATATATGTGTTATAATATATAACACATTACTGAATTATTACTATAATTATTATTATAATTACTATAATACTATTATTACTAATAATTACTGTTACTGAATTATTTTTTCTTTCAGATAAAAAAATTTTAAAACTATTTTATTCTACCTGATCATTAAATCTTTAAAATGTTTCCCATAATACACAACATATTTTACTATTTGGGGGGCATGGTCAAAATGTAGATGTTTAGAAAGTTTTATTTTAATAACAAACTTTATATTGTTTCTCTTCTTAAAACCTTTTTCTAATTTTACAAATAACTCTCTTGCACAATGCTTTTCCTCCAATACTTCAATCTTATCTGAAAAATTAATCACTGTAGAGCCTTATCAAATAGAAGCTATCATTTAAAATCCCATTTAAAATTTTTTACAAAAAAAAGATCATGTTTGCAAACTTACTTATCTGGTGCAGTAGACCAATTATGGAATGTGATATTTCTGTGAAAATGGTTCATTGGTGTGTTATTGTTGAACAAGTTACACTGAGTACACAGAAATTATGAGAAATGGGGCATAAATTGAAACCTCAAAGAAGACATCTGATTGACTTGAAAAATAATTGGTATCTTTCTACTTAATCTACATTAATGTAAACAATAAATCTTCTTTTAAACAAAGATTGTGTGAATCTTCATTTATCTTTTATGACAAGAGAGCAAAGGTTGTAGTTTAACGAATGGAAAGAAGCAACAAGGTCAGTTTTAAAAGCCTTACAGGTCAAATGTCTGACATCACTGAACATTTAAGAAAAAAAAGCCCTAACATGGTAATTTCTATTTTAGTCAAACCACGCGGTCCAGCTGAGGCTTCAAGTAGAAAGAAAGAAAACACCATAATTTAGGAACATAGAGACAAGCAATTGAAATGACAATATCCTTTTGGGCTCTATTTGCTAGCATCTTAATAGCTTGAATTGGGTGGATTTTTTAAAAACAAATTTATGGCTTTAAATTTTGACAGCTGACAACAATTCCAAGCATTGATAAAAGAATTAGAAAAGGGAACAGTATATACTTTTATTTTACATATGCATTGATTTTTCTCCCCAAATGGAAGACTTCTGTCATTTAAAAAGGTTATTCATAGATCCAAAGAGCTGATCAGGGTCATTAATAACAATAGCAAACTGATCATCATTCCAATGGGACCTGACAAGTTTCTTTTCCAAAATGGATACTAATGTATTGATGTCTGTGAAGTTCATTACACCAGTAATAAATCATTAGTCTCTGCAAAATGATATATAAGTTGGTTGAAATGCATTACAATGGACTGTCAGAGAGCTTTGCAGGCATAGCAGGCTCTCTTGTTCTTCTACCAAAATTGTGATGGCTGGAGTAATTAAACACCAATGCTACACAAACCCCTAGAACTAGGGCGTTCTTCCTTGTTTTTACAAAATCAGTCTTCATTCAGCAGCCGCCATCTTATCTTGAATTAATACTATTCTACAAAGGTTTTCTTTAAAAAATTATTTTATTTTTATGAAGGTTCATTTTGACCTTTGCTAATTAAATTTCTTCTAGCCTCGTCAAACAATGCTCTGAGCAGTCTTAGCTGCAATTACTCTCTTCCATTATTTGCATGCATAATAATATGCACAGTTTATACACTCTCAAGCATTTAACATTATGAACTAACACTGTAATGAAGTATTCAAAATTGAACATGGGCCGAAATGTTTATTTCCAAACATGTACAAGAATGTGTCTTTAATATTCCAATAATGTTTTGAAGTGTAAGATAAATTGCAGGGATTTTTTGTCCTCAGAGACAGAGAAATAAGATACAGTGAAAAAAGGTATTAACCTTTTTCAATAAACAGGAAGGGTCTTCTGATAGTAAAGGTAGTTCAAAATTACTCCAGGGAAGGGCTCTTAGGTGATATCAACTGCTGATTGCTTAGTTTTGGGTGCAAAGTTAATACAAATTGCACTCTGTATTGTTGCTCTATTTATTTGGGAAGCAGGATAAAAAGGAGAGATTTCCTGGTTACTGGCATACATTATAAAACAAGTTATGTAGCACTGAACTTTCTTTGACCACAGTTATCATATTTGCAACCTACCTGTTGCAATTTGTGAGTGGGAACTAATACAAGTATTCTTACATTTGGACAGTTATATCTTTACCTGTATGGTTTCTCAATGGTGTGAAATCCCATTTGGTGCTTTATCACCTGTCTTGTCACATAATGGTGCATTTTGTACACACCAACGTTTTCTAGACTGGGTTACTAATTTATTTGGTTACTGAAAAACTTTTACTAAGTTTAGTAAGGAGAAATATTAAACAAGGCAGGAGAAATGGATCCATCAGATGGAGCTCATGCTTCCTCTAAGGAAGAAAAAACTAGGTTCCATCCCAGCACTGCACATGATACCTTGAACACTGCCGGGTGCAGCTCTAAAAACAAAACAAACAAAAAGTAACAACCCACATGCTGTGCCTATACAAATAAGAGCCGATGTTCTTTAATTTAGTTTCACTCCTCATCTGTTCTTAGTTTAGGTGTCTTTGACTATTGCTGTCAACATGTGATAAAGCACTTACATTTCTGGTTACTAAGAACCATCCTAACTTGGAGTGTGCTCTGATTGGCTGCATTTTCTATGTCAATTTACAAGTCAATTTAAATTTTAATTAAAATTTAATTAAATTTAAATTTAATTCCTAAAATTAAATGAGACCTTATAATATTAACGGGACAATTTGACTTTTACTGCATTATGTATTCCAAAACTTCAATCCAAGTCATTATTTACATAAGGGTATTATATGAAACAAGGGTTTTGTTGGAGTATGAAGCCAACTGCAACACACTTTTTTTCTTGTCATGAACCCATCCACACAAACTTTTTTTGGGGGCCACATCAGTGATGCTCAAGATGCTAAGTACCCAGGAACTACTCATGGCGGTGTTTGGGGACCATGAGGATTCCCGAGGACAGAACCTGTGTCGGTTGTGTGCAATACAAGCACCCTAACCGCTGTATTAAACCTCCAGCCCTACTACACAGAATGGCAGTGCCTGTGACATAATTTACTCCTGATGACTGTTTCAATATGCTGTGTTTAATTTTCCCTTTCTAAAAAATTTCCCAATCAGGTAGCATAATAGAAGAAAATTTTCATTTATGAGGGTAACACAGAATATACAAAAATGTATAAAAAGAAAACCTTGAAACATTACTGAGATTCACAAAAAAGACTTAAATGGAAATACATACCAGTTTCTTGAAGAAAAAAATCTCAGTATGATAGAGATCAGTGCTTATCAACTCTTTTACATTTGCAACACTAGTCCCAAAACCAGCTTTAAAAGAAGGACTGAAGGGTCTACTGTAATCCGACCAAATCCAAAAGCACAACAAGCACAAACTGAAAGATGGCACAAAATCCAATGACAATAATCTCTCTCAATGTCAATGGTCTAAATGCACCAATTAAGAGACACAGAGTGACAAAATGGATTAAAAAATTGAACCCAACCTTCTGCTGTCTACAAGAAACACATCTGAATAATCAGAACAAACACAGACTCAAAGTCAAAGGTTGGAAGACCATTCTCCACGCAAACAACTCCTCCAAAAGGCTGGTGTGGCCATATTAGTATCAGATAATATAGACTTCAAACTGAAAAAGGTTAGAAGGGACAACGAAGGCCATTTCTTATTACTTAAGGGGTATGTACACCAGGAAGAAATTACACTAATAAGCTTATGTGCATCCAACGAGGGGCCAGCAAAATACATAAAACAACTGCTAAGAGACCTCAAAGAAAGGCATTAACAGTAGCACAATAATAGTTGGAGACTTCAACACTGCTCTATCATCTATGGATAGATCAACAAGACTGAAACTCACCAAAGAAATATTGGCCCTGAAGGAAGAAATGGAAGAAAGAGAGCTAGTGGATATATACAGGGCTTTTCATGCCAAAAAAGCTGAATACACATTTTTCTCTAGTGCACATGGAACATTCTCCAAGATAGACCACATGCTGAGCCACAAAGCATACCTCAATAAAATAAAAAAGATAGAAATTGTGTCAGCTATCTTTTCAGACCATGATGCACTGAAAAAGGGAAGTTAACCGGTAAACAGAAACAGGGAGTCAAACCAAACACCTGGAAACTGAACAGCTCACTCCTGATAGAAGAAATAAAACAGGGAATCCAAAGATTTCTGGAACAAATGAAAATGAAGACACCAACTATGAAGAACTTGGGGAGATGGCAAAAAGCCGGTTAAGAGGGACGTTAATGGCTCTGGAAGCATTCATCAGGAAACAAGAAAGGGCCCTGACTACACAGCTGAAGACATTAGAAAAGACAAACAAAAGGAGCCCAGCCCAGGCAGAAAAAAGGAAATAATAAAACTTAGAAAGGAAATCAATGAGTTGGAAACCAAAAAAACAACCCAAAAGATTAATGGAAACCAAGAGCTGGTTTTTGAAAAATAAACAAGATTGACAAACCATGGGCAAGACTTGTAAGGACAGGGAAAGAGAGAACCCAAATAAACAGAATCAGAAATAAAAAGGGTGACATCACAAAAGAAACCAACGAAATCAAAAGATCATCAGCGATTACTTTGAGAGCCTGTATGCCTTGAAACATGAGAGTCTAGACTTAAATGGATCAATTCCTGAAGTCCTATAACCTCCCATGGCTGAAACTAGAAGACCCTCCAATACCTGAATAAGCCTATCACCTGTGAGGAAATTGAAACAGTAATTTAAAGCCTGCCCAAACACAAAAGCCGAGGTCCAGAACGATTCACTAGTGAACTCTCTACCAAGACTTTAAGGAG
>JAJIBD010007155.1:0-49998 GCA_021461705.1 Cryptotis parvus | reverse complement strand
GGAGACCCTCATGGAGTGGGAGGTCGTCTGGCTTGTTGTGAGGCTCTGCTGGGGTGGCGGGCAAGGGCTAGAAACTGCCATCCCTCCTGGGCACCTCATGAGCGGCTGGGCACAGGGAGAGCCAGTAGCAGCTCTGCCCCATGTCTGTGAGTCTCATATATGTTTAGTAGTGTAATTTCTTCCTGGTGTACATACCAGTTAATTAATAAGAAATGGCCTTCGTTGTCCCTTCTAACCTTTTTCAGCCTGAAGTCTATATTATCTGATACTAATCACTATCACTATCACTATCTTCCCGTTCATCATCAATTGGCTCGAGTGGGCACCAGTAACATCTCCATATGTCCTATCTCATGCTACTAGAGCCCAAGGGCACCTGCTTGCTCCAGGAACATAAAGAGCCTCAAACCATTCCATCAAGTCATGGGAATAAGGTCTAAAATTGTTACTGGTATTTGGCATATGAAATATGACACGGGTAGCTTGCCAGGCTCTGCCGTTCGGGTAGCATACTCTTGTAGTCATCTCTAAATCCAGCATTTAGATGATGAACCGCTAGCGACCCTGCGAGCGGGGCTATGATAGGCTGGTCTGCTGGGTGGAATTCTGATGAGAGGGAAGTCGGGATATGGAAAATGGATGTCCTCATGGAGTGGGGGTTGTCTGGCTTGTTGCAAGGCTCTGCTGGAGTGACAGGCCAGGGCAGACCCGCCATCCCTCCTGGGCACCTCGTGAGCAGATAGGCACAGGGAGAGCCAGTAGCAGCTCTGCCCCATGCCTGTGAGTCTCTATCTGATACTAATATGGCCACAATAGCCTTTTTTGGAGGAGTAGTTTGCATGAAGAATGGTCTTTCAACCTTTGACTTTAAGTCTGTGTTTGTTCTGGTTATTCAGATGTGTTTCTTGTAGACAGCAGAATGTTGGGTTCAATTTTTTAATCCATTTTGTCTCTGTGTGTCTCTTAATTGGTGCATTTAGACCATTGACATTGAGAGAGATTATTGTCATCGGATTTTGTGCCATCTTTCTGTTTATGCTTGTTGTGCTTTTAGGTTTGGTTGTATTATAGTAGACCCTTCAGTCCTTCTTTTTAAAGTTGGTTTTGAGTCCATGAAGTTCCTGAGTTGTTGCTTATCCATGAAGTTGTGTATCTTTCCTTCATATCTGAATGTGAGTCTGGCCAGGTAAAGAATTCTTGGTGAGGCCTGCAGTTCATTGAGCCTTTTCACAATATCCCACCATTGTTTTCAGGCTCATAGTGTTTCATCAGAGAAGTCTGCTGTAAATCTTAGGGATGTTCCTTTGTATGTGATTTCCTTCTTTGATCTTGCTGCTTTCAGTATTCTATCTCTATCTATAGTTTTTGTCATTCTAATTAAGATGTGTCTTGGAGTATTCTTGTTGGGGTTTCTTTTAGCTGGTATCCTACAGGCCTCCTGGATCTTGAGGCAAGCATTCTTTAGTTCCGGGAACTTCTCAGCAATGATGGCTTTGACAGTTTCTTCTTCATCAGGTTTTTCTTCTTGCCCTTCTGGGACCCCAGTGATCCGTATGCTGTTTCTTCTGGCTTCATCCCGATTATCTCTTGTTGTCTGTTTGGTAATTGTGAGTCTTTTTTCCATCTTCTGGTGTTGTGTAGAGAATCTTTGGAACTCGTCTTCGAGATCACTAATTCTTTCTTCAGAAGCTATTATTCTGCTATGGTGGCCTTCCATTGTGTTTTTCATTTCATTTACCTCATTTTTAATATCCTTCATTTCCATTTGCATTTTCCTCATTTCTTCTCTCATGTCCTCTTGTATTTTATTGATTTTGCATTCCATTGCTTCTTTGAGTTCCTTATGCATCCTTAACAGTTCTTTCTGAAATTCCTTATCAGAGAGGTTATACAACTCATCGGTATTGCTTGGCTCATCTGGACTAGTGACTTCACTCACAGAGCTTGATGGAATTTTGCGTTGCTTTACTATTATGACTATTGTAGGTTGCAAATGTGAGTTCTTGGGTGACTAGATAGAACAGTTAGTAGGTGCCTGGGCTGTTTGCAGAGTTTGGGTGGGTGGCAAGGAGTGTAGGAACAAAGGTTCACTGGTACCTCATGCAAGATAGTTAGTAAGAGGATTGTGTGGAAGCGCTTGCATCTGCATAGTTTTGAGTTTGGGGATGTGGGTGTAGGGTTTTGGCCTATTCCCTGGGGCTGATTGGGTCCTCAGAGATGTAAGGGTCACACACACACACCTGTGAGGGAGGCTTCAGTCGTTCCCGGAAGCGCAAGGCCCAAGGGGTCAGGGTGGAACCAAGGCCATTTGCCTTGGTTCCCATTGATGGAAATTCCAGCTGTTCCCTGGGGCTGTTGGGTGCACGGAGATGCAAGGATCACACACACACACACCTGTGGGGGATGTTGCAGTCGTTCCCCCGTGTTTTATTTGTTATGCCAAAAACTATTAACAATTATGGACCTCAATTCCATGATCTGAAGAATGGTTTGAGTTTCTTCCTGTCCCTGGAGCAAGCAGATGCCCTACACTTGCTTGCAACAGGACGTTACTAGTGCCTGCTTGAACAAATCGATGTTACTAGTGCCTGTTTGAACAAATCGATGAACTACGGGAAGACAGTGATACAGTGATTGTATGATAAGACAGTCCTTTTCTAGTCCTCAGGACGGGAGTGCTAGAGTACCCTGTGAATAAGGGTCCCTGTGAGCTGACGGTGCAACAGCAAAGGGTGCTCTGACAACACCTCTCCTTACACTGTCTCAGCCTCAAACACCAGCTTCCTTCCACCTCAGTATGGATCTCTTAGTTAAGAGTCTTTACAAGATCTTTGCACTGGCCTTCCCAAAGATGGATACACATTTGGTTAGAAAATCTCTTGACTCCTATCCTAAATTCCTGTGGTTTCTATTCAGATTTTTGCTGACATGCCTGAAAAACACACTGAAAAAATAATTCCCTCATAATTTTCTCCTTTAAACCTTCTAATGCTCTCAGGAAATTGGGCACAAAGAGATCATGAACATGGCTGATATATTTCTAATCTGTTCACCATAGTTGAACTATAGGACATTTCTTTAAGTATAGGAATACCAATTTATGTGCCACATGTGGCAGTTGTCAATTTAGCTTGTCAATACAAATAAATGTTCTCATTTAAACGTGGAGGAAGAAGGGGCCGGAGCGATAGCCCAGCGGGTAGGGCGTTTGCCTTGCATGCAGCCGGCCCATGCTGGCCCGGGTTAGATCCCCGGCATCCCATATGGTCCCCCGAGCACCGCCAGGAGTGATTTCTGAGTGTAGAGCCAGGAGAAACCCCTGAGCATTGCCGGGTGTGACCCAAAAAGCAAAATAAATAAATAAATAAACATGGAGGAAGATGAGTGAAACAAAAGGCCCTACCCAAGTGTCAGTAAGAATATTCCCTCTACATGGACAACTTTGGGAGGAGTGACTGGAGGGACAGTAAAGCAGTTGGGAGCTTGCTTTGCATGCAGTAGTCCTGGGTTCTATTCATGACATCACATATGGTTCCCTGAACTCCACCAGGAGTGATCCCTGAGAATAGTCCCAGGAGTAAAGCCCTGAGCATAGCTGGATGTCTCCGCCCAAAAAAAATCACAGAAAATCTGAAAGCAATTGCAGATACTTGGTTATGAATCTAAAAATACAGTAAAAGGACATTAGGAAAATTATTTTTTTAAACTTTTGAATATGCTTTATTTTCTTCCTGGTAGTCAATTCAACTCCATGGAACCAGGCAATGACACAGGCTCATCAAATTCTCCTAGGATTTTCTAACAGAGACGAGCTTCAGGTTGTCCTATTTGGTTTATTCCTCTCCATGTACCTGATCACTGTACTTGGAAACCTGCTCATCATCCTGGCTGTCAGCTCAGACTCCCACCTCCACTTGCCGGTGTACTTCTTTCTCTCCAACCTGTCCTTTGTGGACATCTGTTTCATCTCCACCACCATCCCAAAGATGCTGCTGAACATCCAGACAAGAAAAAAGGCATCACTTACGTAGGCTGCATTACCCAGATATACTTTTACCTACTCTTTGCAGGACTGGACAATTTTCTCTTGGCTGTGATGGCCTATGACCGCTATGTGGCCATCTGCCACCCCCTGCATTACATGGTCATCATGAGCCCTCAGCTCTGTGGGCTGCTGGTTCTGATGTGCTGGGTCACAGGTGTCCTGTGCTCCCTTGCTACAGTGCTTAATGGTGTTGCGGCTTTCCTTCTGCGAAGATAGGAAAATACCTCAATTTTTCTGTGAACTTAACCATGTGTTTCCACTTTCCTGTTCTGACACCTTTATTAATAACTTAGTGTTGTGCATTGGAGCTGCACTGCTGGCTGGTGGCCCTGTCACTGGAATCCTCTACTCTTACACCAAGATTGTTTCCTCCATCCATAGAATCTCCTCAGCTCAGGGCAAGTCGAAAGCATTTTCCACCTGTGCATCTCACCTATCCGTGGTCTCTTTATTTTACTGCACAGCCCTAGGTGTGTACCTCAGTTCTGCAGGTGGCCAAGACCCACACTCAAGTGCAACAGCCTCAGTGATGTACATGGTGGTCACACCCATGTTGAATCCCTTCATCTACAGTCTTCGGAACAAAGACATCAAGGAGGCTCTGAAAAGGGTGTTCATGAAGGAAACACAAACAAACCGCTAGCCTAGGGTGACAGAATCACCACAAGATTCAGAGGTCTAAATCTCAGAGTCAGAAATAGTGATAAGGCTGAAAAACAGAACTTGCCTTTTGTTTGTATCATGAGATTTCTACGTTGGATCTGGATTACTCTCTTATTGTATGAATTCAATTTGTTAACATTTCTGCTTTCTCAGTATGCAACAGTCTGCCCTTGTTGTTTTCCTACTTCCCATGCTTTAGTCCAACTGGGTCACAAATACCAAAAATTCCCATTTACTTCATAAGACAGTGCATGCATTTTATAACATTATTTTTAATCAATATATACCATATCAAATAATGCTTTTCCATTTTACTAAAAAACATATCATCAGTTGTCCCCTGACTATGGTCAAATTAGTGGCATTGGATTGCCAAGATATATAATTTTATGGTACAGGAAAATATGACCCTCAAGGTTTACTGGGATTCTTCACCCCCTCTGCATCACTGTAAGAACAGCACTCCCTGATAATGAAGACTTTCCACATTGGAATCCTGATTTCATGCAGCTCAGTATCCACAGAGCTTCCCAGTTCATGGCAGCATGACCTGAAGCAGGAATCTTCATAGACACATGTGTCAGTCAACACATGTCTACTTGTTGGTGAATAGGAATTCAGCAACAAGTAGGATTTAGAACCACATATGGATGATGAATTAACTCATATTCAAAATACTCTTATAGTGGCTGGAGCGATAGTTCAGCAGGTAGAGCACTTGCCTTGCATGCAGCCAATCAGTTTTTGATCCCCAACATCCCATATGGTCTCCTGAGCACCGTCAGGAGTAATTCCTGAGTGCAGAGCCAGAGTAACCCTTGAGCATTGCTGGGTGTGACCAAAAAAGCAATCAATCAATCAGTCAATAAAATACTCTTATAAATGATCACATAATATTTTTGCTGTAAATACTCAAAATCTTTAAACAACTGTCTTATATACTTTTTTCATAAGTAGGAAGTAGATGGAGTGTTGGAGGACAGGTTTAGCTAACCTGGGAGTTTTGTTGTTTTGCCCACTCCCAGCTTAATCTATTTAAGCCAAGTTTCATTCTAATGAGACCTCTCTTCTATGTAAACACTACTAGAGGGGTGGCAGTTACAGAAGTCACCTTGATTGAATAACTTCTGACTTATACATCTACTAAGACTTCTATGTTTTCTAAATTGGGCACAGCTCCTCTTTATACCCACTTCACCCAGCGTGGGACAATTAGAATTTATCAGGAGACTACCACCCTGGCTACGTTGAGACTATAGGAAGATTATAGGGAGGATCATACTAGTTTGCTCTAAGCAGGCGAATGTGACCCTTTCAGTACATGAGAACAAGATACTCAGAATCACCCTGGTGCAGATAATAATAAGAAGGACCTTGTGGGTACCATCTAGATTACATGAAGCTCATGAAGTTAAGATGTATTACTTTATACCAGCCCCCTCTCTCTCCAGTGTTTTACATAAGAGATAATCTCAGAAGAAGAGATTAGTCCTTGGCATAACCTTTGTTTATACCTGCAATAGGGTGTGGCACTACACTCTGTTTAGGGTTCTTTGTTGACATGACCCTCCCTGGATTACTTTGGTGCTTATAAGGGGACTGACTTAAGGCCCTTTCAGCTTTGGGCTCCTCAGCTTTCGACTTTGGGCCTTTTAGCTTTCGGCTTTTTGGCTCCTGTGGCTTTTGGCTCCTCGGCCTTTTGCTTTTGGCTTTTGGCTCTTGGCTTTTTGCTCTTTGGCCTTTGTGCTCCTTCTTCTGGGTAGGACTCATCTTGGGTGAGATCCTCTCTCTTTGGTGGGAGACTTAGATTCTTTTGTATGGTCTAAGTTTGGACCAGAGCTAGAGTTTGTTCATTATATTGGAGTGCTGTGTAAGAGCTTTTGTACTATTAAAAGCCTTTTTGGAACTGCACCGGACTTGTGAGTTTTCATCTGTTCCCCTGGCGTCCTCAGAGGTAGAGGAAAACTTCTGTCCTGACACTGTCAGGGACCCCAGCGGCCTTCCCTGACAATGGAGGCTTATCATTATCGTCCATTATCTATCTCCATAAAGTGACTTCATGTGTTAAAATCTATTTTTACAGTCATAGATGAAAAATTCTTTGTAAAGAGCAAAATTAATTTTAAATTTTTTCCAATTCTTACACTGAAAAAAAAACAGTGTTTATCCAGAAAATAAGGTAATAAATCTCAGTTTTCTGAAGAGTATTTTGTTGGTAAAATGTCTTTATTCAGGCTAAAATGCAAGTATGATATTAAGACTATGAATTAAATGAAACGCATGCATACTAAAATGATTCTTGGAGTCAGAAACTCGCCATCATTCTATACAGGATAAAATTCTTGAGATGTAGGGCTAGAGCATTTCAGAAGATATCACTTGGATCACTTGGATCACTTGATCATTTGAATCCCGTTATTCATCGACTTGCTTAAGTGGGTGCCAGTAACATTTCCATTGGACCCTATCACGTGCCAATGTAGCCCAATGGCATCTGATTGATTCAGTAATATGAAGAGCCTCAAACCATTCCTTCAGGGTCTTGATGAAGAAGTCTGACCACCTAGTAGGTGGGCGGACCACGTGATCTTTTGATGTCCCGTCAGATCCAGCAGTAACGGCTCTAATCCAGCAGTCGTCTCCAAATCGCATTACATGTCCAGCCCATCTGATTTTCGATACCTTGGCAAATGAAATAGGGTCCCTGATTCTGGAATAGGGACGGAAGTCGGAACTCCGGATTCCTTCTCTCACTTGAGTGAGGTGTGATATTACAAGCATAGCTCTTTCGATTCCTCTCTGGGAGACCCGAATAGCATTCTCATCCTGCTTTCGTAGGGCCCAGGTCTCTGAGGCATATGTTAATGCAGGGAGAACAGTGGAGTCGAAGATATGTGCCCAGCGCCATAGGTTCTTTGTTCTTTTGGCTATTTCTTTGATGTTTTTGAAGACAGTCCATGCCACTCTCTTCCTCCTGTGCAACTCAGGTTTTAGGTCATTCATCATGTTGACTTCTCGACCTAGGTATACATAGCTGCTGCATTCAGAGATGTCTGTTCCATTGAGAGTGAATGGGGCCTCAGGAACTAGTTCATTTCTCATGAACATAGTTTTCTTTAGATTCAGCTGTAGACCTATCTTTCCACATTTT
This sequence comes from Cryptotis parvus, assembly GCA_021461705.1. NCBI lineage: Eukaryota > Metazoa > Chordata > Mammalia > Eulipotyphla > Soricidae > Cryptotis > Cryptotis parvus. The sequence continues at coordinate 42,139 of JAJIBD010007155.1, read as the reverse complement.
CGGTCGAAGTCAGCCAGCATTTGTACCGCTTGGCTAATGTTTGGTGTTATTAGGACGATGTCATTAGCGAAGCTGAGGTGGTGTAGTTGCCAACCATCTATCTTCACTCCCATTCCTTCCCATTCTAATTGTCTCATGATGTTCTCGAGGGTGGCACTGAGGAGTTTTGGTGAAATGGTATCACCCTGTCGAACCCCTCTTTTGACATCAATGATCACTTCCTTGTAGAATGGTGAGATCCTGGTGGTAAATCCATAATACAGCTCATGAAGGATCTTGATGTATTGGGTTTGAACACCCTGTTTGGCTAGGGCTTCGATGACCGCTTCAGTCTCCACAGAATCAAAAACTTTCTTTAAATCAATGAACGTGAGACAGAGCGGCATCTTGTACTCCCTACAAACCCCAATGAGCTTGGTTACCGTGTGGATATGGTCGATTGTGCTGAATCCTTTTTGGAAGCCAGCTTGCTCTCATGGTTATCCTTCATTTAGTGTTCTGCCAATCCTGTTCAGGATGACTCGAGTAAACAACTTGTAGATGACGGACAACAGGCAGATGGGGCGATAGTTGCCAATGTCATGAATGTCTCCCTTCTTGAACAGTAGAACTGTCCTGCTGGTTTTCCATTGGGAGGGCACCTTGCATTTGGACAGGTAGCGTGTGAAAAGCTGAGCTAGTGTATTGATGAGTACTGACAGAAGATTCTTCAGGTGTTTGAGTCTGTGTCTGGGCCTGGTGCTGTTCCCTTCTTTACTGACGAGATGGCATGTCGGATTTCAGAAGGGAGAACGTTGGGAATGACATATCCATCCTGTGGAATTTGGTATGTGGGCAGGTGGACGTGGCTATCAAAGAGATTTGAGTAGAAGTCCTGGATAATCTTCTCCATTGCCTTTCTGGAAGATGTGATAGATCCATCAGGGCTTCGGAGGGCAGTCATCTTGGTCTTATAGTTGGCGAAGGACAGGTGGGCGGTGCGAATGCTTTTCCCTGCCTCTGCAGCATCTTCCAGTATATCTGCTCTTCTGTCTTTGAGGTCTTCCTTCATTGCTTCTCTGCACCACTTTGCAAGCTTGGACGTTAGCATTTGGTCACCTGAGGCTCGTGCCTTACCACATTGGCGAATGAGCTCGAGAGTATCTGAAGACAGGAATCCTTTTGTGTCTTGCTCTTGGTATTCTTCACTCAATCATGGAGGTGCTGAACCAGTCTGTTGTATTCTTCATCGATGTCATCAATGATGGTATCTTCCCATGTTGCTGCAATGGTGCCAAAGAGTTCCCAGGTGGTGGTCTTTCTGGGAGTTCTCTTCTTAAACTTTGCAGCCTTTTCTCCCCGTTGAGTGAAGTAGAATTTTGCACGAAGGAGAAGGTGGTCCAATCCTGTTTGGAATTTGGGGATGACAGCAACATTGGTCAGACAAAACCGTCGATTGAAGATGAAGTGGTCAATTTCATTTTGGAACTGTCCACCAGGAGATTCTCATGTCCAGCATTTTGCTTCAGCCTTCTGGAACTGTGAGTTCCTATGAATGGTCTTGGTGGACGTGATGAACTCAGATAGTCTCTCACCCTGTTCATTCCATTCTAGGCCATGGGTCCCAATGTGGAGTTCTTCCGCCGATCTGCTCGGTCCTATCTTGGCATTAAAATCACCGACTATGATCTTGTAGAAGGTGTGATATTTTTTATAGAACTCCTCTAGTTCCATGTAGAATTTCTCAATTTAATCTTCCTTATATTTGGATATTGGTGCGTAGGCACTGAAGATAGAAATTGCTGGAAGTGGGCCACATCTCTTCAAGTGTAGTCGTCCTATCCGGTTTGTTAGGCATTCAAATGAATCAATGTTGACGGCCATGTTCGTGTTGACAAGGACATCAACACCACCGACGCCTCTTTCATTGCATGTTCCAAGAAACAGTTCTTCTCTGGTGTCAAATACAGCATGATGCGACTGACGCCTCCTCATCTCAGTCAGACCAATGATGTTGTACTTGATCTTTTGCGCTTGCACCATCAGATCCTCGATATATGCTTCCCATGCCAGCGTACTTGCATTGAAAGTACAGACAGTCATTTTAGTCCTTCTTCGTTTTGGCAGCTTAGGTTGGCCATGTTATTTTATCAGGCACTGCTTGTTCGCCTTTCTTACTGCTGCTGTATTAAGGGCTCTTTTGGGGTCAGGAAAGTAAACATTTTTGTTACTTTGTTTTGGCATATCAATCACGCATTCGACAGCTTGCCAGGCTCTGCCGTGCAGGCACTATACTCTCATTACCTTGTGGGGCTCTCTCAGAGGGGTGGGTAGAATATTCATGGTAATTTGCAGGTAAATTGAGTGGCTGTGCAGCGGGCGTGCGCCAATGGGGAAAGCTGGTACCTGCTCTGCCGGGTGTATCTGTGTCTGTGGCTCAAGCATTTCTGGGCCTGAAATACTCTCCTAAATACCCATCGCCACTATTCACACAGAATAAATATTAAAAATAAGTAAATCAAGTGGCCACCCACCTACAAGATGGTCAGATTTCTTTGTCAAGATCCTGAAGGAATGGTTTGAGGCTCTTCGTATTCCTGAATCAACCAGATGCCATTGGGCTACATTGGCACGTGATAGGGTCCAATGGAAATGTTACTGGCACCCGCTCGAGCAAATCGATGAATAATGGGATTCAAGTGATCAGGTGATCAAATAAATAAATTAATTAAATAAAAATAAATCCAGCTACTTAAAAAAAGAAATAGGATGACAATTTCATGGAGAGTGCATTTAATTTGTATTATTCTTTGGGTAACTAGTCCTTTTAATCATTTGAATCTTCTCACATGCTTGACTTTCCTTGTGTCTTCTAGTCTTTTAATCATGATATCATATTGTTATTTACATTTTATCTGCCATATTTTTAACTCCCATAGTTTTAATTAGGTAGTCAAAAATCCCACATAGATTTTTGACTACTTATTTTTTTTCTGATATGATTGTGAGTGGCACTTTCTCATTTCTCTTCTGCTTCATTCTTTGCAAAGATAAGTGCTATTTATTTTGGTATATTGCTTCTGTAACTTGTCACCATTTGATTAAGGGGATTGATGTGGATATCATCATGCCAGTATGTGAAGAGGGGAGAGTGTATGGAGTTTGAATCACTTGCAAATGCTATGGGTTTAATCAATCATGACCCATGACTATGTAATAGAGTCTCTATAAACACTCCCTATGCCAGGATTCTGAGAACTGAATTGGTGAATAAACGTGTATCAGGGCACGTTCAAAATCTCAAAGGGCATGGGAAATGGAAGGTCAGTTCACTTTCACAATTACTTACTGTCAGAAGATCAGGTTAGAAATAAGAAGAATTCATTTGTAGTATTCTCTATAACAAACTTACTCCTTTCAGGAGGTCTAATCTCCTTGTTATCTGCCTTAGTTTTTATGTTTTAGGCACCACCTCCATGTGATTGCTTATTAGTTTTATATTTTTAGCATAACTCAGTAAACTAGAAAGCAAAATGTTTTTCTGAGTTATGAATCTGTCCTTGCAGCTCCATTGAACTCAAGGACAGGATTACAGACACCTCTGCTTTCTAGACAAATGTTCTGAAGTACAGTAACAATATGACTGGCTGCTGAAATTCAAGGAGATGATAGTTCCCCAATACATATGTCAGAATTTTACATCATACCCAGAACTGCAGCAATTGTCAAAGGTGTTGAATGGCTTCTTGGGGTGGGCAGGAGGCAGGGGCAGGGATAATACTGGGACTTAATCTTGTACTTGATGCTTTCATTTCTCAGATCATGTCACTGCTTATGTCTGAGAATTTCTCACTGCTGTGGACGAATCACCTCCACATTGAGTTTAGATCTAGGACCACCAGAGTCCACCCTTCTTCTTTGAAAGGGATAATATTAATTTAGTGGAGAAACAGAGCCGTGAATCCCTCACCACAGTTCCAAACTTTGGAGATTTATGGAACCTAAACATGCCAATTTCTCACTTGTGTGTTTGTGGAACATAAAAACTCTAAGTTAGGCTAGATAGCAAGGAGGTTAGCCCTCCTGAAAGTAAGTTTGCTATAGAGAATACTACAAGAGCATTCATCTTATTTCTAACCTGGTCTCCTGGCAGTAGGTAATAGAGGTAAGTTTCCCTTTCTTTTCCAAACACAGTCCCCAGGGAAATAACGTCTGAAGTATCTTGCTAATGAGCAAACATGAAGCTTTATCTGCTTTGCTGCGATCCCAGGTGCTAGATACTGGATACACATGATCTTATCTTGAAGCCTGACATTTACTGGGGTATCAGTGCTTGAGGACTTCCTGCTGTAGAGCTCCTCTTCCCATCGTCACTATCCACACAGAATTTGGACTTCAGAGAAGCGTTTCTCTCAGAGGCTATATCCAGGTGATTAAAATTTCTAAAAAATACAGCAATTCAGAAAAGGTTCACAGAGGAAGGGACTCAAGAGCTTTTACCTGACTCTCCCGAGCAAAACTGCCTAGTTCAGTGCAAGATATTTTCATATTTATTTGTTTAATTGACAAATTTGTCATAAAAGTAGCAGCTGGACTTAGCAATGAAAGGAACATTGTAGAAATTAAGAGATGGGACTGGAGATCAAATTGGAAGAGATTGAGACAGGGTGAAGGCATAAAATGGTTCCAATAAATTTAGAACATTTATACAAAAGTTATAGTTAGGAGGAGTAGGGAAGCAGCATTAGATTGGAGTCAAGTGTAATTAATAAATGCTTTTAAAGTAATTTTATGATATGTATTTGAGAGTAATGGCATATATTAGAATTCCAGATAATGGAGGTTGATACTTCATTGCAACAGCAGTTCTTGAAACATATTATTTTCTTGTAATGGTATGTTTCAAGGTAATCACAGAGAAAACTCCTGTTTAACACATAGATTGAATAATCAGCTATCACTTGTATCACTTGTCTCCCCATTGTTCATCGATTTGCTCGAGCGGGCACCAGTAGCATCTCCATACATCCTGACACAAGCTAGTGTAGCCCAAGGGCATCTGCTCCCTCCAGGAACATGAAGAGCCTCAGACCATTCCTTCAGGTCATGGGAATGAGGTCTATAATTGTTACTGGTTTTGACATATCAAATACTACACGGGTAGCTTGCCAGGCTCTGCCATGCGGGTGGCATACTCTTAGCAGTAGGCTCTCATCTCAAGCATTTACTGATGAACCATAAATGGGGAGAGATCGGCTTTTCTCTTGGGTGGAGCTCTGAGGAGCTGTGGAGTCCCGATGTTGAAAATGGCGGCCCTCATGGTATGGGGATTCCTCTGGATTCTTGCGAGGCTCTATTTAGCTATACTCTATCAGATATTCTTGCAAATATTTTATTACCTAAAGACTAGGAAACAATAGAGAATTCTGATTGGAGGAAATAAATTAGCTAATATCTAACAGTTAATGACCACTCGCTAACCAAAAGTTACTTTTCTAATTTTTTCATTTATTGTTCAAATCTAACATTATTCAAGTCTACCATTCCAGAAGAATGAATTCCATTAATTCCACTATTTGAAAATATGAATATTTACGAGAATCTGTTCTTTTCTCTTTATTCAAATTGTCTTCTTTTTTATTAAAATACCACAATTTTCAAAGCTATTCATAGTTAAGTTTTAAACACACAATGTTCCTGCACCAATCCCACCACCAGTGTCAACTTCTCTCCATCAGTGCCCCTGGATTCCCCTCCCCTACCTCCCCCCAACACCCAGTCTGGCACCGTGACAGGCACATTTTTAAGTTAAATTGTTGAAGTTTGGATCTCTTGTTTTCGGTGTTGTTGACTCTGTGGTTTGTGTATTTAGCTCCACAATTCCCCCAATATACCTGATTCCCTTGATCCCTGCTTCTGTAGTTTCCTGTCTGTCTTTTCTCTACCCCCACCCCAGCTATGTTTCTTTCCTTCTGTTGTCTTTTCTAATTCAAGCAGCTAATGAATAGTATCTCGAAGATTTGGACCTGGCTTTCCACTTTTATAACTTTTGCATTTAAAATGATTTAGAGGGGCCGGAGTGATAGTACAGTGCATAGGGCATTTGCCTTGCATGCGGCCAACATGGGTTTGATCCCCAGCATCCTATATAGTTCCCTGAGCACCTCAAGAGTAGTTCCTGAATGCAGAGCCAGGAGTAACCTCTGAGCATTTCCAATTGTGACCCAAAAAAGCAAAATAAATAAATAAATGGGTAGATGATAGATAGATTAGATAGATAGATAGATAGATAGATAGATAGATAGATAGATAGATAGATAGATAGATAGATAGATAGATAGATAGATAGATAGATAGATAGATAGATAGATAGATAGATAGATAGATAGATAGATAGATAGATAGATAGATAGATAGATAGATAGATAGATAGATAGATAGATAGATAGATAGATAGATAGATAGATAGATAGATAGATATAAATTATTTAGAGAAGTTCTTTACAAGTTCATCTTTTAAAATACTCCAGTATCATTGTATGTTATATTCTTATTTAAAACTTGTGCATTTATTTCTATGGTGTACCTTAAAGGTGGGAGGTTTGATCAGTAATATGTTTGCATTATAATTTTTCCTTATTTTCCTTTGGATTCATTCTTTAATATTTTGATTATTTATCTGCATAGTTTAGTAGCTGTTGATATTGAAGTGCAGCCATATACCAGCCATGGAGGATGCTCTCATCACAGGGTCTCAGGAGCCATCCCACTGCAGACAGCATTTATAGCTGGTTGTGCATCTGTAAAGGGAAAGATAGTCACTGTTGATAACATGTTTCTATCATCATAGAGATGAGGAAAGCATGATCAAAATGAAGCCCAGAAAAGTATGTGTGTGTTTGAGAGAGAGAGAGCGGAGAAAGAAGAGAGAAAGTAAGAGACTTATTTTGGTGGAATGAGGATCCCATTGTTCTAAATAATATATGTCTCAGCTTATCCTCCAAAATGTGACTCAGAAAGTATAGACACTAACTGAAAATAAGGAGGTAAGCTTTCTACTTGCGATACATCTCGGGGTCATTTCAGTAAGGTCAAGGTATTCAAAGTTGACAAGCCATGTCTATGTCTTCAAGACTCAGCAAAGTGAGTGGGCAGTTCCCTCCACTGCCCAGAAAATCTCATATTATTATCCCTCTGGCTCTGCTCCAAGGCTTCATTTGGAAATCGAACATCTAGAATGTTTCTTCGCAGGGTGTTTGAATTGATTCTTTCAACACAGGCACATACTTACCCAGAGGAAGTGACCCCTCGTGCTTAGTCTTACTGGAGGTCTGTTCAAATGACATCTTGTCTGCACATCTTTCTGAATTTCAAGTAAAAGCAAACACCATCTCCATGAGGGTCATACCTTTCTTTTTCCATCATAATCCTTGCACTCACCTTATTTTGTATTGTGCCACCGTGAGATATAAAATTACAAAGATTTCAATTTGGGTTTCAGTCAGTGTTCCAGCATCCATTCCTCCACTAGTGCCCACTTCCCACCACCAATGTCCCCTGATTCTCTCCCCCTCCCCCAGCCTGCCCCTATGACAGGCACTTTGCCTCTTCTCTCTATGTATCTGTCTCTCTCTTTCCCCTCTCTCTCTCCCTCCTCTTACACATTGTGGCTTGCAATACATATATTTAGAGGTTATTGTGTATATGCCTTTGCCTACATTCAATGCTCAGTTCTAGGCTGATATTATTGTTTCCAACAATTACTAGTACACTGTTCCTTTCTCTGTCTTGCCTAACCTCTGACTCCCATACATTTGCGGTAGATTCCACTAACTGACAAGACCTCCTGATCCATGTTTTGCCTGGCCTTGTTTATTGGTATCTTGCTATTTTTTATATCCCGCAAATAAATGCAGTCATTCTATATCTGTCCTTTCCCTCTGGCTAATTCCACTCATCATGATCCTCTACATGTCCATCCATTTATAGGCAAATTTCATAACTTCATTTTTCCTAACAGCTGCATAGTATTGCATTGTGTATATGTACCACAGTTTCTTTATCCAGTCATCTGTTCTCGGGCACTCTGGTTGTTTCCAGATTCTGGCTATTGTGAATTGCACTCACCTTTTGACCATAGTATCTGAAAATTTTTTGTTTTGTTTTTTTTGGATCACACCTGGCGTTGTTCAGGTGTTACTCCTGGATCTGCACTCAGATATTACCCCTGTCAGCTCTCAAGGGACCATATGGAATACCAGGGATAAAACTCGGTAGGCTGCATGCAAAGCAAATGCCCTACCTGCAATACTATCACTCTGGCCCTGGTATCTTAAATTTTATGGATTTTTGTTTTGTTTGGGGACAATATCTGATTCTGCACTCAGGAAATACTCTTGGAAGGGCTGGGGGACAGTATAGAATGCCAGTAATCAAATCTGGATTAGCTTCAAGGGAAACAACCTACCTGCTCTACTACCTCTCTAGCCCCTGAAATTTTATCTTTGGTATGTCTTTTCTCCATCATAGCTGTCTGATTTTTTTTTGCACTCTTTATTTGACGATGGTTAGTTCTCGACACCTGTTTCTCAAACATGTGAAAAGCTCATCAAAACCATGATTTCATAGGGAAACTATTGAAAAATGGCACAGGACACACGAATTTTTAATCAAAATAATCAGAGCACTTCTGAAATAGATCTTTAACACATACGTTGGTCCAGAGTGATAGCACAGCATGTGGGGAGTTTGCCTTGCATAGGACTGACTCTGGTTTGACTCCAAGAATCCTGTATGGTCCCCCAAGCCCCTCCAAGAAAGATCCCTGAGCACAGAGGCAGGAGTGAGCCCTGAGCACAGCAGGGTGTGAGCCCAAAACCAAAAAGATCCAAATCTTATGTCTATATAAACTCTTTACTGTAAAATAAAAACAGCTGAATTTGATGTTATTTACAAAGTCCATCAAGGATAATAATCTTACCTTTTCATTCCTAGTCATAACCATCAAACATGACACCACACAATTATACACAAATTCCAAAATTTCATCTTCTGGGATTATCAGAGGAACCAGAACTGCAGCCGCTCATATTTGGACTTTTCCTTTTCATGTACCTGATCATTCTGGTTGGAAACCTGCTCATTATCCTGGTTGTCAGCTCAGACTCCCACCTCCACACGCCCATGTACTTCTTCCTCTCCAACCTGTCCTTTGTGGACATCTGTTTCACCTCCACCACCATCCCAAAGATGCTGCTGAACATCCAGACGCACAGCAAAGTCATCACCTATGATGGATGTATCACACAGTTGTACTTTTTCATGGTCTTTGCATACTTGGATGACTTTCTCCTGACGGTGATGGCCTACGACCGCTTTGTGGCCATCTGTCACCCCTTGAACTACATGGTCATTGTGAATCCCCTGCTCTGTGGAAGGCTAGTTTTGATGTCCTGGATTTTTAGCATTGTGATTTCCTTGTTACACAGCTTGATGGTGTTGCGGCTCTCCTTCTGTACAGATGCTGAAATCCCCCATTTTTTCTGTGAACTCAGTCAGGTGGTCCACCATGCCTGTTCGGACACTTTTCTTAATGACTTGATAATATATATTGCAACTGTGTTTCTGGGGGGGCATTCCCCTCTCGGGGATCATTTATTCTTACTCTAAGATTGTCTCCTCCGTATGTAGAATCTCATCATCACAGGGGAGATACAAAGCATTTTCCACCTGTGCATCTCACTTCTTAGCAGTTTCCTTGTTTTATTTTACAGTCCTTGGTGTGTACCTGAGCTCCGCTGGTTCCCAGAACACGTACTCAAGTGCAACTGCCTCAGTGATGTACACGGTGGTCACACCCATGCTGAATCCCTTCATCTACAGTCTGAGGAATAAAGACATAAAAGGGGCTCTGAAAAGACTCTTAGCAATGGCAGCTATGATGGTGCCAAATTTCATGGCTCTTGAGAAGTGTTGGCGATTGAAAACCTGAAATTTTCAGAATTCAAAATCTATATTTTTATTATGCTGTGAAAATATAACTTGTTCTATTTCCTGGATATTTCATTTGGTGTTAACTTCTCTACAATATATCACTTGTATCACTTGTATCACTTGTCTTCCCATTGTTCGTCGATTTGCTCGAGGGGGCACCAGTAACATTTCCATATGTCCTGTTGCAAGCAAGTGTACCCCAGGAGCATCTGCTTACTCTAGGAACAGGAAAAGCTTCAAACCATTCCTTCAGATCATGGGAATGAGGTCCATAACTGTTACTGTTTTTTTTTGGCATATCAAATAAAACATGGGTAGCTTGCCAGGCTCTGCCATGCAGGTGGTATACTCTCAGTAGAAGGCTCTCATCTTGAGCATTTACTGATGAAATTCAAAGGGGAAAGATCAGGTTTTATCTTGGGTGGAGCTCTGAGGAGTTGTGGAGTCTGGATATTGAAAATGACTGACCTCATGGTGTGGGGGTTGCTCTGGCTTACTGCTAGGCTCACTGGGGTGACGGGTCACAACTAGAACCTGCCTAGTACTGTATACAGTGTATAATTGTGAAAGATCCTGGGAAGGACCTGATCCTAACATCTAGTGCTATCTAAGACTGTTTTGTGGCCCCAGAGCAGCCGCGCTGAAGGAGCTCTGGGGCTGGCCTGTCTCTCTTCCAAGGTAGCTGGCATGGAGGTGGAGGAGAGGGGCGGAGGAGCCCAAATCCCTGTTCCAAGTCCAGCCAGTGTGGCCCCTCCCCTGCACGTGTGAGCAAACCCTTGGAGCAATGGACTCGAACAGGGGTATTGTATCTACAATACATAGATAGAAAATTTCTGAGACATAATTTCTCAGTGGTCCAGTTTTTTATTGTTTAAATGTATTTTTTTCCATCCATGATTCAGAAACATTTGAAAATCCCATTTATTTTTAAATTCACTAGATAACTAGACATCCTGTTGTTCATCGATTTTCTCGAGCGGGCACCAGTAACATTTTCATTTGACCCTATCACATGCCAATGTAGCCCAATGGCATCTGGTTGTTTCAGGAATACAAAGAGCCTCAAACCGTTCGTTCATGGTTTGAACCATCACTGTCACTGTATCACTGTCTTCCCGTTCATCATCAATTTTCTCGAGCGGGCACCAGTAACATCTCCATATGTCCTATCTCAAGCAAGTAGAGCCCAAGGACACCTGCTTGCTCCAGGAACATAAAGAGCCTCAAGCCATTCCATCAGGTCATGGGAATGAGGTCTATAATTGTTACTGGTATCTGGCATATCAAATACGACATGGGTAGCTTGCCAGGCTCTGCTGTGCGGGTAGCATACTCTTGTAGTCATCTCAAAATCCAGCATTTATTGATGAACCGAGCAGCCACAGCGGCCGCCCGAGCCGGGCTATGATAGGCTGGTCTGCTGGGTGGAGTTCTGACGAGGGGGAAGTCTGGATGTGGAAAATGGAGGTCCTCATGGAGTGGGGGGTCGTCTGGCTTGTTGTGAGGCTCTGCTGGGGTGGCTGGCCAGGGCTAGAACCTGCCATCCCTCCTGGGCACCTCATGAGCGGCTGGACACAGTGAGAGCCAGTAGCAGCTCTGCCCCATGTCTGTTTCTGGATCAACATACCTGGGCCGGATTAAAAAAGACTGCAGCAGGGAGGATCTCGATGAGCCGGGCTGTGATAGGCTGGTCTGCTGGGTGGAGTTCTGACGAAGGGGAAGTCGGATGTGGAAAATGGAGGTCCTCATGGAGTGGGGGTCATCTGGCTTGTTGTGAGGCTCTGCTGGGGTGGCGGTCCAGGGCTACCTGCCATCCCTCCAGGGCACCTCATGAGCGGCTGTACTATTAAAAGCCTTTTTGTAACTGCACCGGACTCGTGAACTTCATCTGTTCCCCTGGCGGCCTCTGAGGTAGAAGAGAATTTCTGGTACTGTTGGGGACCCCAGCGGCTCCCCCTCCTGCCCCACAGGCTCCAACTCCCCTTTCCCATCCCACCCCCACTCAATTGTGTGGATCAGTTTCCTACACAGTTAAGTGTGGTTGCCTTTGGCCCTCTGCTACTACCTTACTATGTATATTTAAGCCCCACATGTGGGAGAGAGTCTTCTGTACTGGTCCCTGCCCTCTGACTTACGTCACTCAGCATGACACTCTAGTTCCATTCAGGTTGCTGCACAGTCCTTCTCTCTTAGAGCTATACACTACCCTTTTTCCCTTTTTGTGACATCTTTGTCTGCTTTGGGTATCAGGGTGATATGTGCCTCGTAAAAAGCTATTTGGAAGTGTTTCTGTTTCTTCAATTTGTCAGAAGAGCTTAAAAAAGAATTGGGAGTAGGTCCTCTTTAAAGGTTTTGTAGAATTCACTGGTGAATCCATCTGGACCTGGGCTTTTGTGTTTGGGGAGACTTTTGATTACCGATTCCATCTCCTCGATGGAGATAGGTTTGTTGAGGTATTCCAAATCTTCTTGTTGCAGACTTGGGAGGCTATAGGAATTCAGGAATTTGTCCATTTCTTCTAGGTTCTCTTGTTTCATGGCATACAGGCTCTCATAGTAATCTCTGATGATCTTTTGAATTTCTTTGGTTTCTGTTGTGATGTCCCCGTTTTCATTTCTGATTCTATTTATTTGGGTTCTCTCTTTTCCTTTTCTTACAAGTCTTGCAAGTGGTTTGTCAATTTTGTTTATTTTTTCAAAGAACCAGCTTTTTGGTTTTGTTGATCTTCTGGATTATTTTTTGACATTCCATCTCATTGATTTCTGCTCTAAGTTTTATTATTTCTTTCTTTCTGCTTGGGTTGGGCTCCTTTTTGTTGATCACTCTCTAAGATCTTAAGTTGTGAGGTCAGACTGTTTGTTATGGCCTTTTCTTCTTTTCTGATGAATGCTTGAAGAGCTATGTACTTGCCTCTTAACACTGCTTTTGCTGTATCCCACAAGTTCTGGTAATTTGTGTCTTCAGTCTCATTTGTTTCCAGGAATCTTTGGATTTCCTCTTTGATTTCTTTTATGACTTGCTGGTTGTTCAGCAGTGAGCTGTTTAGTTTCCAGGTACTTGGTATTGGTCTCCGTTTTTGTGTACAATTAACTTCTATTTTCAGTGCATCATGGTCTGAAAAAATAGTTGGCACAATTTCTATCTTCTTGATTTTATGGAGGTATGATTTATGGCTCAGCATGTGATCTATTTTGGAGTATGTTCCATGTGCACTGTAGAAGAAAGTGTATTCAGCTTTTTTGGGGATGAAATGCCCTGTATATGTCTATCAGCCCTCTTTCTTCCATCTCTTCTTTTAGGGCCAGTATTTCCTTGATAAGTTTCAATCTTGTTGATCTATTCAGGGTTGATAGAGCAGTGTTGAAGTCTCCAACTACAATTGTGTTGCTGTAAATGTCTTCTTTGAAGTCTATTAGTAGTTGTTTTAGGTATTTTGCTGGCCCCTTGTTGGGTGCATATATGTTTAATAGCGTGATTTCTTCCTGATATATGCATCCCTTAACTATTAAGAAGTGACCTTCACTGTCCCTTCTGACCTTCTTTAGCCTGAAGTCTATGTTGTCGGATACCGGTATGGCTACCCCAGCCCTTTTTGATGGGTTGTTTGAGTGAAGGATTATTTTCCAGCCTTTTATTTTGAGCCTGTCTTTGCTCCGATTGTTCAGGTGTGTTTCTTGAAGGCAGCAGAATGTCGGATTCAATTTTTTGATCCATTTTGCCACTCTGTGTCTCTTAACTGGTGCATTTAGACCATTGACATTGAGAGAGATTATTGTCATGGGATTTTGTGCCATCTTTCTGTATAGGTTGGTTGTTCTTTTGGGTTATGTCTCGTCTTATAGTAGATCTTTCAGTCCTTTTAAGGTTGGTTTTGATTTTACAAAGTTCCTAAGCTGTTGTTTATCCAAGAAGTTGTATATCTGTCCTTCAAATCTGAGTGGGAGTTTAGCTGGATAAAAAATTCTTGCTGAGGCATTCATTTCATTAAGTCTTTTTACTATATCCCACCACGGCCTTCGGGCTTGGAGGGTGTCTTCTGAGAAGTCTGCTGAAAGTCAAATGGTTGCTCCTTTGTATACAATTTCCTTCTTTGATCTTGCTGCCTGAAGAATTATGTCTCTGTCTATGGCATCCATTACTTTGACTAGTATGTGTCTTGGGGTCTTTCTATTGGGGTCTCTTCTTGCTGGTACGCTTCAGGCTTCTTGGATCTGGATGCCTTCATCCTTTAACTCGGGAACTTTTCAGCCAGGATGTTTTTAACTGTTTTAATTTCCTTGGGGTTACTTTCCCGTCCCTCTGGGACTCCGATAATTCTTATGTTGTTCCGCCTGGCTTCATCCCATTGTTCTCTGTTCCGTTGCTGATCCATTTTCCGGTCTTTTTTCCATTTTATGTAGTTCTCTGAGTGCTTTCTGCAGCTCATCTTCAGTCTCACTGATTCTCTCTTCTGCTGCTGTCATCCTACTGTTGAGAGCCCCTATTGTGTTTTTCATTTCATCTACTGAGTGTTTAAGCGATGATATTTCTATTTGCATGGTTCTCATTTCTGCTCTCATTTCCTCCCGTACTTTATTGACTGCCCTTTCAACTGCTTCATTTATGTTCTCCTGTATTTTATTGGACATCTGCTCCATTTTTTCATTGAGCTCCTTAAGCATCCTACCAAATTCTTCTCTAAATTCATTGTCAGAGAGATCATGCACATCTGCATTCTTTTTTGAGTCTTCAGGGTTGATTCCTTCATCTGTTCTTTGAACTGGGGATCTGGGTTGTTTCCCCATGGTGTTGCGGTGCTCAGGGATAGATTCCTCTAGTGTACTTTTCTTTTTTCTTGAGGGTATTACCTTCCCTTGATGTTGAATTTCCTAGTATTTGTATTAGGAAATACAACTGGCCCAGCCAGCTGCACACCCCAGGGGGAATACCTGAGGCGGACACAGGCCAGTGTGAGAGTTCAAAATGTCAGTTTACTTCCGCTTCTGCTTGGACTTCTGGGGGTTGTAGTTCCACCTTCTGCCGAGGCCTGGGGCTCTACCACGACCCCAGGCGCCCGCCCGGCCAGCCGCACACCCCATGGAGAGTACCTGAGGCGGACACAGGCTGGTGTGAGAGTTCAAAATCTCAAATGATATATCTTTCAAGTTACCTTCTTGACTTTGATGATTGTTAAATGATAGTATGGAAGAAATGAAATTATTCATATACTTTTTTTTTTGGTTTTGTGCCACACCCAGTAATGCTCAGAATTTACTCCTAACTCTGTACTCAGTAATTACTTTTGGTGATGCTCAGAAGGATAATATGGGATGCAGGAGATCAAACCTGGGTTGGCTGTGAGCAAGACAAGTGCCCTACCCACTGAACTATCTTTCCAGCCACCTATTTATATAATTTAGTTGCAGAATAAAATCTGTATGACAGTTTTCATGTAAGTATGACTTTTTTTCTGTTTGATGACTGAATGGAATGACCAGTCACTGTAGAATTTATGCTTATATTATAGAATGGCTATCCTGATTTTATTCTGTTATTTAGCTTGATTTCTACAAACTCTTGCACAGTCATGTTGAAAATTGATCATCAGACATACGTCTCCTACCAGCATACAGTTGTAAGTTTTATTTTCAGGGGCCATAAGATAGTTCAGAGGTTAGGGTTCAATCAAAATTATATACCTGGAACCACATGGTCCCTTGAGCATCACTAAGTGCAGCCCTGAAGGCCCCTAAGCTCCACCAGGTGTGACTCTGGAGGTCCCCTATAGGCCCCAAGCAATGTGGGTGTGGCCTAGGTAATCCCCAGCACCATAAGACCTAGCAGCATCATATTTCCAGGCAACTACAGTGAACTACTGACCTATTTGTCTGAGAATCAGTACTGGAGTCCTCAGACTTCCTAAGGACCACTTAGGATACACCAAAAACTATTTCAGCTCAGAAATAAAAATGTGATTTTTGAATAATTGTTTAAATATAAAATTTTTATGTATGATTTTTAAACCATGTGTAAAGAAATATACTTATAATTTTTAAAGTACTGTTCTTATGGATATTTAATCTTGATAAAAGAAAAGTCAGGGTTACAGTTAAAATTTGTATCTTTCACTTTCATTTTCACTTTATTTTTAAAAGAAATAACATTAGCTTACATTACTGTATTTAATTTAGGGTTGCAATTTTAAGTATCTACAGTCTACATTTTATAATGCCACAATTGTTACCATAGTACCAATATCCCTCCAGTCAGGACCTTGGACCCCTCCTCTTCTTTCTCCTCTCTCACCATCTGATTCCCATGGCCATGTGTTGCCTCTATACATTGGTTACACATTAAATGCATCATATGTATCTTCTATAAATACTTAATTAATTATATAAAAATGTTGCTTTATGTTGTTCCACAAATCTGCACATTGATATTACAAAGCTATCATTTTACTTTGGGCACCACAAGATCAAGAATTATACATGGCTGGGACTGGAGCCATAGAACAGTGGGTAGGACATTTGCCTTGCACACAGCCAACCCAGGTATGCTCCCTGGCATCCTATATGGTCCCCCAAGCAACGCCAGGAGTAATTCCTGAGTACAGAACCAGAAGGTAATCCCTGAGCATCCCTAGGTGTGACACAAGAAGCAAAAAAACAATTACACGTGACTGGAGTGACACTACAGCAGGGAGGGCGTTTGCCTTGCTTGCGACCAAGCCGGGTTCGATCCCCAGCATCCCATATGGTTCCCTGAGCACTGCCAGGAGTAATTCCTGAATGCAGAGCCAGGAGTAACCCCTGAGTATCACCAGGTGGGACCCAAAAAGAGAAAAAAAGGGTAATAGTTCCTATGTGTTGGTGTTCTCCCTGGCACAACCCCTTGATCACTAGATGCCTCTGGGTCTTTAGGGAATTCTCCAAGTCCCAACTGCTCTGGAAACTGGGTTGTTTCAGGGGAACCTGACATTTCTAAAAATAATGACATAGATTAATTGGTCCTAGATTTGCTGGTGGCCGATGGCTTGAGATGTGAGAAACAGACGTCTTTGGGTGTCAGCAATACTTCAATCATGTCTCTGCCTTAGAGCATCAAGGACAGTGCTCCAGCAGCTTCTTCCTCATCTAACACTCTCCTTCCCTCCACCACCTGCTGGTGTACGTAGGCACATTCCCTCAGTCTCTAATCATTGTCATTCCTAATAAACTTTGGCCTGTGCCTACGAGTCTATGGTCTCTGTGGGAGGCTTTGTCTTGGCCACGCTGTGTGCATGAGACTTGAGCATCCATTGTCCGTAACTTGAGGAACAGTCCTACATTTCCTGGGACAACTACACCCAGGATTTCATACCAAAGGGACAGAACTCTCAGTCACTGAGGACAAAATTCAAGTTTCTAGAGATATCAGAAGTTCCTCACCACATGCCAATGGTTAAGAGGTGTGTGAGATCTAATTGATAGCATATGCACTCTTTGATCTAGAGAAAATATAACTGAAATTTGGAATAAGCTGCAAGGAGTTAAAATTCTAGAAGGCAGGCAAGTTTGGAAGAAAGAATAATAACAATGTGATTTACTTCTGACATGGTCTCTCTAGAATAGAGAATGAACACGAATCTTTTCCTTTGGGCCAAGATGAGGCCCTCTGAGGGAATGATGTGGCAGAGGTAGGGGTGACGATAAGCACCAGCCTAACGAGCCGACACGGGGCTGTAAATATCTCCTCTGCGGTGCTTCTCGGCACATGCAGGGCCTGGCTGTTACCTTTGAATTGCTCCTCTGATTCGGTGACTGTTTTACTTCTCTCCTACTATTCTTTCTGGGAGCAGAACTTGTCACCAGCATCAGTTATTCATGTGGATTTTGACACCCACATAGTCATCTTCTCCAAGATCCTAACTGGGTAAGACTGTGAGCCCAGCAGTTACTTCAGGAATGATTCTGAGAAGACGAGAGCTAATAACTCTAACCTGAATCTCTCAAGAGAGCCTCACTTGCTTAGCCTAGATCTAAGATATTGCTGCATTTTTG
The DNA here is from genome assembly GCA_021461705.1 of Cryptotis parvus. Classification (NCBI taxonomy): domain Eukaryota; kingdom Metazoa; phylum Chordata; class Mammalia; order Eulipotyphla; family Soricidae; genus Cryptotis; species Cryptotis parvus. The sequence goes on along the minus strand of JAJIBD010007155.1, from coordinate 24,146 downwards.
CTATGATAGACTAATTATAATTAATGTCCTTCATATTTTAAAGAGAAGTCTGTTGTTTCCAGCAATACAAGGATCCCTTTACAGTTGAGTGGTGGGAATGAAAAACCAGTGATAAAAGACTAAAGACGGAAAGGTAGGCACTTAGTCATACCAAGAATATGGAACATAGCTGACATGTTTTGCAGTTAAGGTGAGTAGGAAAAAAGCACTATACCTGTAGACATCGGCACTGAGGGAACAGTTCAGAATTTTTATGATGTTTGAGCATGTTCTGTGATTATTAGAAAGAAACAAACCAAGGTAAGTAGATATTTCCTTGGAATACCAGAACTTGAGAAGTACATCAATGATACATCAGTATCATTCCAAACACTAATATGAAAATTGCTTTTAATATAAAAGAGTGGAATGTTAACAAGTTTTTTTGCAGCTAACTGATTATGAAGAGGTAAAGAAGCATTGAGGATAAGATAAACATTTAATCATTAGTAGGAAAAACCCTCTTCATCAATTTTATCACCAGTGATATAATTTTGTTGGTAATAGGATAGAATGGAAACGTTACTGGCACCTGCTCGAGCAAATTAACGAATAACGGGATGTCAAGTGATCAAATGATCAATAGGATAGAACTACACTAAGCTTGATGTTGAGTTGCCTTTTGTTCATACCCCTCTGTCTTCTTCTCAGCAGGTGTCCATCTCCTAACCAGGTACAGTGAGTTACTGGTCCTGGATTTTTTTTGTTTTGCTTTTTGGGTCACATCCGGCAATGCTCAGGGGTTTCTCCTGGCTCTGCACTCAGGAATTACTCCTGGCAGTGCTTGGGGGACCATATGGGATGCCGGGATCGAACCCAGGCCGGCATGGGCTGGTCACGTGCAAGGCAAACGCCCTACCCACTGGGCTATCGCTCCTGCCCCGGTCCTGGATTTTTTATTTTAAGTGAAATGCTGTTTTTCTCCTTCCTGTATGCCCTTTGCATATTCTTATGTCAAAGAAAGATGCTTTTGTATAGACACAGGAAGACAGTTAAGGTTATGCATTTGTTGTATAGGGTTTAATTAACTCTGAAATATTTACTCCTGGTCATCTGTCATATATCCTAATTTAAACCTCAGTTGACCTTAGAGTTATTCTAGCTCCTTGTAGCCCAAAAGAAGGGTCCTGTCAAGGGACTGGAATGGACCCAGGGCAAACTGTCAGTAAGCTCCCTGGCCTCCACATGGGACAGACTAAGTGTCATAAGCAGTATAATAAGATAAGAGGATGGTCATGGATCAAACTCTGGCATGACCCAGAGGTAATTAGGACCCTGTTGGAGTTAAGGAAAAAATAACCTGCTTGAGGACTGTAGTCTGGAATACATAGTGAGATGTCCCCGAGAAAAGCCACCCTTTGCCATGAGTGCAGAGAGACCATTTTAAGCTTAATCCAGGTTGTGGATAAATGTCTCTATCTCTTACTTTGTTTATACAAAATTACTCAAAATATTATTAAGATGATTGTTTACCAGCAAAAAAGAGAGAGAGAGAAAACAAGATGTTGGGATTCTGCCTCTGTCCTGGGCAGTTCTGTAGACCTGGGACAAAATTCTCTCTCTGGGGAAGGTTTCCTGGTAGATTGCCCCGAAAGGAGGGGCTTTTACACCTTCTCAGTGTTTCAGGATCAACCTGAAACCTGACCTCTTGCAACTCCCATCCTCCAAACTTTTTGTGAGGTATAGAGCCCGCAGACTTGGCTTGGAGGAGAGAGGAGAGAACAGAGATTAAAGGAGAGGAGCCTCTGACTACCAAGAAGCCTGTGGCCCTGTTCCTTTGCCCATAGGTTGGAGGAACAGTTGTCAGCCCTGAATGCACCAGGGAACCTTACCTGCCGTAGACCGCTCAGTCAGTGTGAGCTCTAAGTCTCGGGGGTAACCAGCTGAGGAAATCAGGAGAACAGGAACGTCGGCGCAATGGACAGACAGGCACAGACACAAGGGAGGTCAAATGCTGCTGCTGCCGTTTACTGAAGGCAAAACTTTTCTTTTTATGTTCAACAAATGCACAGACACAAGATTACACCAGTTATTTTTTAGCAAAGGAGACATTTTTTAACATCAAAAGGAGTTTATCGTGTCTACCACATATGACCACCTTTTGCCTGCTTGCCTGCACCAGTTTTTCAGACATGTTTTTCTGACGTCTTTTTGTTTTTACATACTTTCATATTTGCCTTAAGTAAGATACATTTTTTTAAATTCTGATATTCATAGAATTACTTACTAGCTCTATGCACATATTATAGATTAACTTAACCTACTCCTAAATAGAAACTTCTATGCAGAGTTTATTATTGTAAGATTATTAAGATTTTGTACTAGAAAGTGTTAACTTTAACAAGCCCAATTATTTTTCACACAGGAGGTTTAGGGAGGCTAATCACTGCATTCCTGTCAACAGGGGCTAGCCAGTCGCCTCGACCCATAGGTCAAGAATTCTCCCTTCCCGCTAATGATGGGAAGCAAAGGCCTGAAGGCCACGGGCCTTTCCTTATCAAGGACCTGAGACCAGCTCAGGCCTTGGCAGCCAGACACTGCGTGGGCTGGCATTTTTTACTATCTTTATTTTATGCTATAATTGTGTATGATGAAAGCTACGGTTGCCGCAGGTTTTTCTCTTTGTTCAGTTTCTTCATTACTCAGAGTCTAAGTTTCAGCATAAACAAGCGCTCTAATTGCACACCAAGCATTCTTAGAAACATCCAAAGGAATTCTAGGGGGGCTTTGTTGGCGACAGTCCCTTTTTAGGGGAAGCACCGTCTGGTAACTGTCCCTTTTTAGGGGAAGTACCGAAGCCATCCCCTGGCCCAGTGAGCACTTTCATGCTACGCGAGCCGGTGCCGCGGGAGCCGTGGCACCTACCAAACCCCAATATCTGTTGGGGACCCCACTGAACCACAACCCTTTTATACATTAACTAAATCTGTAGATTTCTCAGCACAACAGACATCACTGTTTCCACTATTTTGGTGAGCATTTTCTCAACAAAATGAATCAGTTGATTTTCCAAATCCAAATAGTGAATAATTTAACTTGTGGTAGAACCAAGATTCAAAACTCAAGCTTTCTAACCACACTGATGCTATATAATTTAACATTATTTAATTTTACGGGGCCACACCAAGCAATGCTCAGGGTCTGCACTCAACAATTACTCCTGGCAGTGCTCAAGGGACCATATGGGATACTGAGGATCAAACCCCAGATTGGCCATGTGAAAGACATTTAAGCGCTCTAACCATTACATTATCTTTAAGGTGCCTATTGAAGATTATTTTTAAGTATTTTACCATCTCACCTCTTAAAATTCCTCATTATACATTGTTTCTGTCATGAGTTTCTTACATTTCCTAGTTTTTTAATAGAAATTTGAATCAGTAGGATATCTTGACATCTCAATACATCACTTCATTCTCTAGAAGATAAATTGGATTTTGGTTCCCTTTTTTGTCCTTCTAGGTATCAGGGCTTTTGTCCATGGTTTGGAATGCTGCTAAGACAAGGAAATTTTCTTTCTAGTATAGTCTATTCCCAAAAAAACAGAACGTCGTTATCTATTCCTAGTCTGAGATATTATGTCTGATTCCTTAAAGGGATGAAATTCATATACAACCAGAGAGCTATATATATATATTTTTGAGTGCAAAAGAGTTATAATATTTTAACATATTTTAATGCTATATTGTGAAAAATGAATTTTCATTTTTATTCTTAGTTTATAAGCATCATCAAATGATATCAGAAAACTATACAAAAATAATAGAATTTCATCTTAAGGGATTTTCAGAGGAACCAACACTGCAGCCCCTCATCTTTGGGATTTTCCTCTCCATATACCTCATCACTGTGCTTGGAAACCTGCTCATCATCCTGGCTGTCAGCTCAGACTCTCGCCTCCACACGCCCATGTACTTCTTCCTCTCCAACCTGTCCTTTGTGGACATCTGTTTCACCTCTTCTGCTGTCCCAAAGATGCTGTGGAACATCCAGTCACACAGTAAAGTCATCACCTATGAAGGTTGCATCACCCAGATGTACTTTGCATTACTCCTTGGAGTTTTGGATGACTTTCTCCTGGCGGTGATGGCTTATGATCGTTTCATAGCTATCTGTCACCCTCTGCACTATATAGTCATCATGAACCCCCGTCTCTGTGGGATGCTGGTGTTGGTGTCCTGGATCACAAGTGCCCTGCATTCCTTACGGCACAGTTTAATGGTATTGGGGTTGTCCTTCTGTAGAAACTTGGCAATTCCTCATTTTTTCTGTGAGCTTTATCAAATGATACAACTTGCTTGCTCTGACACCTTTCTTAATGATACGGTATTATATGTTGCTTCTGGGCTATTGGGTGGTGGTCCTTTTGCTGGTATCCTTTACTCCTACTCAAAGATTGTGTCCGCCATACATGGAATCTCATCAGCTAAAGGGAAGTATAAAGCATTTTCCACCTGTGTGTCTCACTTGTCAGTTGTCTTACTATTTTACTGTACAACCTTAGGAGTGTATCTTAGCTCCACTGGTGCCCACAGTTCACACTCAAGTACAATAGCTTCAGTGATGTACATAGTGGTCACTCCCATGCTGAACCCCTTCATCTACAGTCTCAGGAACAAAGACATCAAAGGAGCTCTGAAAAAAACTCTTCGGGGTGGACGTTATGAAGTGGCCAAAAGTGCAGGGCTAAAGTTCCTGTGATTTGAAGGCCTAAAGTCTTGGTGTCAGAAATTGTGGTTTGATTTGTTTTATACTGACTTCCCACTTTTAAAATCAACTTCTCTTTTCAATCAAACTATCTCACACATCATATATCTGCTTTGATATGCCGTTTTCTCCTTTGTCCATTTTCCTCCCAAGTGTTTTCCTCACCATACAACATAAATATTTATAAATCTCATTTACTTAGTAAGCTGATATGAATCTTCTACAAGTAATTTCTTCTCAAACTGCATATGTAACCTCAAGAGTATCTTTTGTTTTCATGAAATTAGTTACTGAATTATATTACCCATGTGGAACAAACTATACTTGACACTAAGTTGTTTGCATGATTTTTTGCAAGACGAATTCAGAAATCCTAGTATCAATCCATTTGAGTTGATTTTGTAAGTACACTATACTATGTGTGATGTATTCTGATTTATTTTTTATTTTTCTGAATATATTTTATTCCTATGGACTATAATCTCATATCCTAATTGTTCTAATCTCAGGAAACAGAAAACATTCTCTCTTTTTTGGTGTTTGCCTTTTTCTTTTACTATTATTTCATTTATTCACCTTTTTTGGTGTTTGCCTTTTTCTTTACTATTATTTTATTTATTCACTGTGGAATTACAAAGTTTCCATGATTGGGTTTCAAGCATACATTTCAACACTGATCCCTCCACCAGTGTCCACGTCCCTCTATCAAAGCACCCACCCCATTTACTTCCCACTCAACTATTACAAGTGATGCTTTTATAAAAGTACATTTTTGCAATGTGGCTTGCAATACTGTTGCTGATAGGGTTTCCAATGAGATGTTTTTCTAGTCTTTCAGCACCTACTCCTCCTCCTGATTGAATGATTCTCTCCCCCATCAATGTTGCTCCCTCCTTACCCTACCCCCACCCCCTGCGGTGACATTTCCCACTGAGTGCCATTTCCCATGTTCTTTGTCTCCATTTCCTTTGGGGATTGTTACTCCACCATTGTTTCTTTATGTCTCGATTCTGTGTCACTCTCCCTCTGGCTAAATTTACTCAGCATGATACTCCCCAGATACCTCCATGTAGAAGAAAATTTCATAACTTTATCCTTTTTATATCCAGGTAATATTTCATTGTGTATACCATAGTTTCTTAACCCACTCATTTATTCTGGGACACTTGGATTGAGAAAACGGGAAGCATTCTTCTAGAAATGTCCTACTCTCTTTTAATGTTTCCTAACTGTTGGGGATGCCTGGAGTTCCTGACAGTAGTAGGGAACAAGTTCCCTTTCACTTCAAGACTGGTGACAGACAGACAAGGCACAAACTCAGCACAGATCCAGAAGGCTTTTATTTATCACTGTATCACTGTATCACTGTCTTCCCATTCATCTTCGATTTGCTCAAGGGGGCACCAGTAACATCTCCATATGACCTGTCTCATGCAAGTAGAGCCCAAGGGAACCTGCTTGCTCCAGGAACATAAAGAACCTCAAACCATTCCATCAGGTCATGGGAATGAGGTCTATAATTGTTACTGGTATCTGGCATATCAAATACGACACGGGTAGCTTGCTAGGCTCTGCCGTGTGGGTAGCATACTCTTGTAGTCATCTCAAAATCCAGCATTTATTGATGAACCGTGTGGCCACAAGCGGCCACGCGAGCCGGGCTGTTATAGGCTGGTCTGCTGGGTGGAGTTCTGACGAGGAAGAAGTCCAGATGTGGAAAATGGAGGTCCTCATGGAGTGGGGGGTCGTCTGGCTTGTTGTGAGGCTCTGCTGGGGTGGTGGGCCAGGGCTAGAACCTGCCATCCCTCCCGGGCACCTCATGAGCGGCTGGGCACAGTGAGAGTCAGTAGCAGCTCTGCCTCATGTCTGTCAGCGCCGAATCCCTGCCCCGCGGTGGGCGCAGGACATGTGGCGCACGGAAGACCCACTCCCTGGCGCCGCTCGTGGGGGCCCAAGTCCTTCTGATCGAGGCACAGCCCCTGGACGGTGTGAGGCCGGTCGTGGCTCCCGGCGTGCCGGGCCCGGGTCTTCCCGGAGTTGGGTTGCTTGGGAATGCAGCCCAAAGCGGGTGGTACACTCCGTCTAAGGCTAAATACCGGCCCGAGACCGATAGTCAACAAGTACCGTAAGGGAAAGTTGAAAAGAACTTTGAAGACTCTTTACTTATCACCAATAACTAAACAAACTCTGCTACTGCAATCCAAAATGGGGAACCTCCCAAACCTCTAGCTTCTGGCCAATCTCAAACCATGTGCTCAGGCTGAGCTCTTCCACCAGGATGGAACCTGTCTTCTTTCCTGCACCTTTCATCCCCCAAACCGCCAAAGGCCAGAAAGACAAAAACTTCCTCTCTGGCAGGGCTGCCATCAAAGATCACAAAAACCAGCTTCCAGGTGCAGGTGCTTTCTAGGCCACACCTTTGGCACAGCTCCATACATATGCTAATGCCGTGGCCAAATTTCTGCTTCCCAGGTGACTTATGCAAAGCACTTGTGGAAAGGGGGAAACACCTAAGAACAAAAGCATCTCAGGATGTAATACACGGGGAAATAACATTGTTATTTTAGACCCCGAATTTCATGCAGCCAGCTGTTTATCTCCAAATATCCACGAGGTCTGTATTTCTCTGTTCCAGGGTGATTTTAGTGTGCTCCGCCCTCTGTTTTACTAAAAGGATCATGGTCACCTTCCTGAGGCAGATCAGCATGACCTCTCCCTTGCTCTCTACAGAGCTGATTTTAAGACAGTGGTTCCTGACGTAGCAAGGCTTTTCCTGGTGTATTTCTAGTCCTGCAATGAAGACCTGTGGGGGATAAGAGGAAAATGCCCAAATTAGCTAGCATAAAAATCATGACAGAAATTATAATCTTATTCCAAGAGTTATTAAAATCAAGCTTTTTCCCCCAATTCTTCCCCTAATCTCCTATTGTGGTTTGCACAGAGGAACCTGAGTAGCATATTGATTGTCTCTAGGCAATGCAAATGGTTTTGAGCTGCAGAGACCCCGAGTTCACTAGGGAGTATCCCCCAACACCTAACTTCCATTATATTTTAATATCCGCTATTCATGAGTGAGCATATGACCAATCATTATTTCATGCACTATCAATTATATTTATTGGCTACTTTCTTTTGTGGGCACACCTGGATGTGCTCAGGGCTTACTACTGGCTCTTCACTCAGGATTCACTCTTAGAAGATTAAGAGGGCCTTATGGAGTACCATGGATTGAGCCAGAGTCAGTTGCATACAAGGCAAGCATTGTATTGAAAGGGTTGGCCACCCAATGGGGTGACCAACTGGGAGTCTTGGAATACCGCACCTATCAAGGGAAACTCTGAGAGACCATCCTATGCAAAAACAAGGGTTTATTCAAGTATACCCTGGCTCATAGCATGACCACAAGCAGTCAGCAGCTAAGAGCCTCGAGTCCTTCCAGGGGGATCTTTTAAAGAGATAATTCCCGCCACTACAGAGAAGCCCGCGCATAACCATCCAATAGATTTAAAATATTACATCAAGGTCTGCACACAGGCAGCCAATCACTTTGTAACAAGTTGCCATCACCTACCAATCGGGTCACACTCAATACTTCTTTCTATATTTGGTGCAGCTAGGCACATGTGCTCGGGAGACCATATGGGATTCTGGGGATCGAACCCAAGTCTGGCCACATGCGAGGCAAATATCTACCCTCTGGACTACCGCTCCATCCCTATTTTTATTTTATTTACCTGGGCCGGACTTGAAAAAAGACTGCTGCAGACTCGCAAGCGGCAGCACAGTTCATCAATAAATGCTGGATTTAGAGGTGACTACAAGAGTATGCCACCCGCATGGCAGAGCCTGGCAAGCTATCTGTGTCGTATTTGATATGCCAAATACCAGTAACAATTATAGACCTCATTCCCATGACCTGATGGAATGGTTTGAGGCTCTTTATGTTCCTGAAGCGAGCAGATGCCCTTGGGCTCTACTAGCATGAGACAGGACATATGGAGATGTTACTGGTGCCTGCTCGAGAAAATCGATGATGAACGGAAAGACAGTGATACAGGCACAAGTGTGGGATTGTAGGTCAGCAACGGCTATGCGTATATGCAGGAATGCAATTCAGGCAATTCAGGCCAGATAGCAGGTTCTGGGCTGGGGTCTCATAACCTCTAACAGGAATTTGTTCTGGACCTTTTGTAGACAGCAGAATGAATAGGTTACTTCAGGATGAAAAGGTCACTTAGGCCCTAAATTGGTAACTTTCCATGAGTAGTCCTGCCCTGGTTAAGGAGCAGGTAGCTGCTCTCTTTTATTCCCCCTTTTCTTTAGGAGGGTCTTCTAATCCTAGAGACCATTAGAGACCTTCACTCCATAGGGCCTGATATTGTTGCCTGAGAACTAACAACTTGACTTCACCCACCCGGTCTCTAATGAATGCAAGTAGCCTATTAAGAAGGCAAGGCCCAATTGTCAAAATCAAAAATAATATGATGAGGGGCCCGGCTAGGGCTGAAAGCAAAGGTAGTTAGTCAAGGGACTGCGCAAACCAAGACTCAAACCACCCTCTCTGCGCTTCTCTTTTTTTTAACCACTCATCCAATCTTTTTTTTTTAACCGTGCCATGGATTCCTTCATTACCCCAGAGTGATCTGCGTAGAAGCAGCACTCTTCCTAGGCTAGGTTGATTCACTGCCACCGAGCCCTTTCCTGTCAATCTATCCACATCATATTTCTTTCAAGAGATTTCACCATCTTATATTTTTAAGGAAAAACGGGTGAAGGTCCATCTTGTGGAGCTGCGTCATGTTGACAAAGAGACTGTAGACCCTGCCTGTGCAAGGGGTGAAATCTCCAAATGGGTCCCATGCAATGAATTGATTAGATTTTCTGAAGTTATTATTATCTTCAAGAAAAGATCAGATCAATTAGGCTAAGAACATTACTTAGAAATGATTAGGCCCTGGAGGAGTAAAAAGTCCCTCTTTGCCCTAGTGAAGGCAGAATACTTTGCTGTTTTAGAAAACACACTGTTAAGGTAACACAAATTGAAGCAAACATTTTGTGTCCAGATTTTTCTCATAGAAACAAGTCACCTCTCTGGCTTTTTATACAACATAGAAAAGCCTTGCCCCTCTCACTGAATGCGTTAGAACTAATAGATGACTATACGCTGATCATCTGAACATTTGCACAAAGTCAAATTGTCAATCCTTAAGATTTATGACACATAAAACACAGTTCTTAGTTACTCTAAACTGCCCTGTTTTGTCCCTTCCCATGGACAATTGTTATTCCCTAATGTTACTGGAGGTAAATCTGTGTCGAAGAAATAGCTAAAAGGACAAAGAACCTCTGGCTCCAGGCATATTTCTTTGACTCCACTGTTCTCCCTACATTAACATATGCCTCAGAGACCTGGGCCCTACGAAAGCAGGATGAGAATGCTATTCGTGTCTCCCAGTGGTAAAAAAAATCGAAAGAGCTATGCTTGGAATATCACGCCTCACTCAAGTGAGAGAAGGAATCCGTCGCTATTCCAGAATCAGGGATGCTGTCTCAACCTGAGCATTTACTGATGAAACTTAAAGGGGTAAGATCAGGTTTTCTCTTGGATGGAGCTCTGAGGAACTATGGAGTCTGGATGTTGAATGACTAACTGCATGATGTGTGATTTGTTCTGGCTTCTTGCCAGACTTTCTCGTATCAGTTAAAACATGTCTATAACTGTTTGCTATGTATAAATGTGAAAGAAATTGGGAAGAACCTTATGCAAAATTCAGTATCCTATAAAAATATTGTGCGCCGCGTGCCAAGGGACATGTGTGTCTGGCGTGGGTGGGTCTCTCTCTCTTCTGGGGCAAATGGCATGGAGGTGGAGGAAAGGGCAGGGCCCAAAACTCCACTCTGAGTCTTGCCAGCATGGTCTCTCCTCTGCTCATGAGAGCAAACCCTTGGAGCAATGTTGGACTCAGCCAGGGGATGGCCGGGGCCCCTTACCAGGAGGTCAACTCCATGGGTTGCTTCCACATGGGGCGGGCCGAGCAGCGCAGCTGTGGGTCTGAAGTGGATGGGTCTGGATTAAGTCATTTGACAAATTTAAAATAAAGGTGAAAAGAAAACCATATTTCTATAACTTTTGTAAAAATCAGATTTAGGATCTAGTAACATCTCCATTAGTCCTGTCACAAGCAAGTGCAACCCAAGGGCATCTACTTGCAACAGGAACAGGAGGAGCCCAAAACCATTCTTCAGGTTATGGAACTGAGATCCATAATAGATACTAGTCTTTGGCATAAAAAGTAAATAAAACACGGTAGCACCTTCTACTGAGACTATACCACCTACACGGTAAATCCTGGCAAGCTACCGTGTTTTATTTACTTTTTATGCCAAAGACTAGTATCTATTATGGATCTCAGTTCCATAACCTGAAGAATGGTTAACAGGGTACCCTGTTACTACCAAGAAGTCCTGGGGATTGGCTAAGGCAGAGCAGGGAAAAATGTCTTTACCTGTTACATCAGGGCTACCCCAGGCTTGGCCATAACATGAAGATCAGGTTCCATGAAGAGCTACAGGTGACCTCGAGCCTCTTTTTCTGGGTGGAGCAGAGAGTGACCACATCCCTCTTTGGGACTGAAGCCATTCCCTACTGTAGCAGACTTCCTTGTTGCATGGCCCAGACAGTTGTCAGTCATCACAGATTGGCAAATTCCTCGTTCTTCACAGCAGAGATGATCCTTGAGCTGGCCTGCCTTTAGGGTCTCCCTAAGGTTTGTAACTATCTGCTCCTGTCACTTAGACCAATCCCTTTGACTCCTGTTTTCCCTGAAAGAGGGCTTGGGGTCCAAAACTAGCTTTCCTGTCCGAATGAGGGCTAGGCCCTATTACAGAGAGGAACTATTTTGTCTGAGCTTATGCAAACCAACACAGTACCATGAAACATCAAAAATGTACTGAAGGTGCAAAGAGAGAAAAGCATATATTTCACTTTACTCACAATAAAGTGCAAAATGTCAATTTTCTGTTAGACCTACTCAAAAGAAGCGAGAGTTTCTGAAGACAGGCGTGCTTTTGTGTCTTTCTCTCTCTCGGCATTCTTCGCATTATCATGGAGGTGCTGAACCAGTCGGTTGTATTCTTCATCGATGTCTTCAATGATGGTATCTTCCCATGCTGCTGCAATAGTGCCAAAGAGTTTCCAGTTGGTGGTCGTTCTGGGAGTTCTCTTCTTAAACTTTGCAGTCTTTTCTCCCCTGCGGGAAGTAGAATTTTGCACGAAGGAGACGGTGGTCCAATCCTGTTTGGAATTTGGGGACGACAGCTACATCGGTCAGACAAAACCGTCGATTGAAGATGATGTGGTCAATTTCATTTGTGGAACTGTCCGCCAGGAGATTCCCATGTCCAACGTTTCGCTTCAGCTTTCTGGAACTGTGAGTTCCCATGAATAGTCTTGGTGGACATGATGAACTCAGATAGTCTCTCACCCTGTTCATTCCATTCTAGGCCATGGGTCCCGATGTGGAGTTCTTCAGCCAATCTTCTTGGTCCTATCTTGGCGTTAAAATCACCGATTATGATCTTGTAGAAGGTGTGATCTTTTTTATAGAACTCCTCCAATTCCATGTAGAATTTCTCAATTTCATCTTCTTTCTATGTGGATGTTGGTGCGTAGACAATGAAGATAGAAATTGCTGGCAGTGGGCCACATCTCTTCAAGTGTAATCGTCCTATTCGGTTTGTTAGGCATTCAAATGAATCAATGTTTACTGCCATGTTCGTGTTGACAAGGACACCAACGCCACCAATGCCTCTTTCGTCGCATGTTCCAAGGAACAATTCTCTGGTGTCAAATACAGCATGATGCAACTGATGCCTCCTCTTCTCAGTCAGACCAATGATGTCATACTTGATCTTTTTTGCTTGCAGCATCAGATCCTCAATATATGCTTCTGATGCCAGCGTACGTGCATTGAAAGTACAGACAGTCATTTTAGTCCTTCTTCGTTTTGGCAGCCTAGGATGACCATGAAATTTTATCAGGCACTGCTTGTTTGCCTTTCTTACTGCTGCCATATTAAGGGCTCTTTCGGGGTCAGGAAAATAAACATTTCTGTTACTGGATTTGACATATTGAACACGCATTGGACAGCTTACCAGGCTCTGCCATGCGGGCGCTATTTTCTGATTACTTTGTGGGGCTCTCTCAGAGGGGTTGGTAGAATATTTATGGTAATTTGGAGGTAAATCGCGAGGACGCACAGCGGCCACATGCAACGGGAAAGCTGGTTTCTGCTCTGCTGGGTGTACCTGTGTCTTAGGCTCAAGCATTCCTGCGCTTGAAATACTCTCCTCTGAAGGGCGGGTCTCTGCGTGGTGGGTCCTTGTAGGCTGGGTTTCTGACAAGCCAGGCTATAGACTGGATTAATCTGTGGGCTGGAGACTGGATTAATCTGCTGGGTGGAGATCTTACCTGTTGCAGAGTGTGGATTGTGAAGATCGCTGCCAGCAAGGTGTGGGGGGTTTCTCTGGGCTCCTCCGAGGCTCCATCGGGATGATGGATTCGGGTCGGAAGTTGCTCTCATGGTCCATGGAATGCAGGGGGTTCAATTGGGAAAGCTGGTTTCTGCTCTTCCGGGTGTACCTGTAATGTAGCACATTTAAAACATTTATGGTGTGTCAGGGAGTCTCTGGCTCCTCCAACAGTACCAGGATAGAAGTTCTCTTCTACCTCTGAGGCCACCAGAGAATGGATGAAAGCTCACTTGTCCGGCACAGTTCCAAAAAAGGCTTTTAATAGTACAGAAGCTCTACCACAGCAATCCAATATAATGGAAGACCATAGCTCTGGCCAGAACTTAGATTATACATAAGGGCCCAAGTCTCCCACTAAAGAGACAGAATCTCACCAGAGAGGAGTCCTACCCAAAAGAAGGGGAAGACATGCCTCCCCTGGGCATGGGGCAGAGCTGCTACTTGCTCTCCCTGTGCCCAGCTGCTCGTGAGGCACCCAGGAGGCATGGCAGGTTCTAACCCTGGCCTACCAGCCCAGCAGAGCCTCACAACAAGCCAGACCACCCTCCCCCCTACTCCATGGGGCCCGCCATTTTCCACATCCAGACTTTCCTCTCGTCACAACTCAACCCAGCTGACCACACTATCACAGCCGGGATCATTGACAGCCACCCTCTCCTCACCAGAGAGGAGTCCTACACAAAAGAAGGGGAAGGCATGTCTCCCCGTGGGGAGAGGTGCCTGAGCTTTTTCCAATCTGTTACAATTTTTTGTAACATTTTCCACATCTGAACTTCCCTCTCGTCACAACTCCACCCAGCAGACCACACTATCACAGCCCGGGTCATTGACAGCCACCCTGCAGCAGTTTTTTTTTCAATCCGGCCCAGGTATGCTGAACCAGAGACTCTCAGACATGGGGCAGAGCTGCTACTTGCTCTCCCTGTGCCTAGCTGCTCGTGAGGGGCCCAGGAGGCATGGCAGGTTCTAGCCCTGGCCTGCCACCCCAGCAGAGTCTCACAACAAGCCAGACCACCCTCCCACACTCCATGGGGCCCGCCATTTTCCACATCCGGACTTCCCTCTCGTCACAACTCCACCCAGCAGACCACATTATCACAGCCCGGATCATTGACAGACACCCTGCAGCAGTTTTTATTTTCAATCTGGCCCAGGTATGCTGAACCAGAGACTCTCAGACATGGGGCAGAGCTGCTACTTGCTCTCCCTGTGCCCAGCTGCTCGTGAGGCACCCAGGGAGGCATGGCAGGTTCTACCCCTGGCCTACCAGCCCAGCAGAGCCTCACAACAAGCCAGACCACCCTCCCCTACTCCATGGGGCCCGCCATTTTCCACATCCAGACTTCCCTCTCGTCACAACTCAACCCAGCCGACCACACTATCACAGCCTGGATCATTGACAGCCACCCCTGCAGCAGTTTTTTTTTCAATCCAGCCCAGGTATACTGAACCAGAGACTCTCAGACATGGGGCAGAGCTGCTACTTGCTCTCCCTGTGCCCAGCTGCTCTGAGGCGACCAGGAGGCATGGCTGGTTCTAGCCCTGGCCTACCACCGCAGCAGAGCCTCACAACAAGCCAGACCACCCTCCCCTACTCCATGGGGCCCGCCATTTTCCACATCCAGACTTCCCTCTCGTCACAACTCCACCCAGCAGACCACACTATCACAGCCCAGATCATTGGCAGCCACCCTGCAGCAGTTTTTTTTTAATCCGGCCCAGGTATGCTGAACCAGAGACTCTCAGACATGGGGAGAGCTGCTACTTGCTCTCCCTGTGCCCAGCTGCTCGTGAGCGACCAGGAGGCATGGCTGGTTCTACCCCTGGCCTACCACCCCAGCAGAGCCTCACAACAAGCCAGACCACCCTCCCCTACTCCATGGGGCCCGCCATTTTCCACATCCAGACTTCCCTCTCGTCACAACTCCACTCAGCAGTCCACACTATCACAGCCCGGCTCGCAGCTGCTAGCACCGTGCGGTTCATCAATAGATGGTTTATTTAGAGGTGACTACAACAGTATGCCACCAGCACAGAAAGCCTTGCAAGCTGCTTGTGTAGTGTTTGATATGCCAAATACCAGTAACATTTATATTAGGTCATTCCCATGACCTAATATAATGGTTTGAGGCTCTTTATGTTCCTGGAGCAAGCAGATGCCTTTGGGTTCTACTAGCATGAGACAGGACATATGGAGATATCACTGGTGCCATCTCTAGCAAATAGGTGATTAACGGGAAAATAGTGATTGTGATACAATTTTTTTAATACACCCTGCTTCACTAGCCCCTTCTAGGGAGAACTGCACTCCTGAGTTGTGTTAGACCACTGTGGGCATAGCGGGCTTCCCTGCAAGTGACTTTTTGCTGAGCTGTTCTCCTCTAGGAAGCCTAGATCTATGAGGTGAAACCTGAGCTGCCAGAGGTGGTCTCTGGAGGGGAGGGCCTCATTAACAGCAGTAGCTCTCGCCTCCTGGGAAGCCTTTTGCAAGTTCCACAGGTGGCAGCGGGGTTGGAGGCAAGACTGAAGCCTCAGGTTCCTGTCTGTACAGTTGGTGTGGGGTCCTGCTTTGGTTCCTTTAATTCCAAGACAAACATACCGCAAATCTGACATTTTCCTTTTCTTTGCAAAGCCTGGTACAATATCATGAAGGCCTGGATGTTAGATATATACTCAGGCCACGTGTTATTACAAAGATCCTTAAGGCGCTTTTGCTTAGGCCACCTAGTTGGAGGTTCAGTGCTTTAACAAGCAACCTAAGGAGGACTCTAACCCCTCCCATACTGGCCACTCCAGAGGAATCTGGCCCAGGTATGCTGAACCAGAGACTCTCAGACATGGGGCAGAGCTGCTACTTGTTCTCTCTGTGCCCAGTCGCTCATGAGGTGCCCGGGAGGTATGATGGGTTCTAGCCCTGGACTGTCACTGCAACAGAGCCTCACAACAAGCCAGACGACACCCCCGACTTCATGGGGGCTGCCGTTTTCCACATCCGGACTTCTTTCTCGTCACAACTCCACCAAGCCGACCAGTCTATCACAGCCCAGATCATCGACACCCACCCTGCAGCAGTTTTTTTTTCAACCCGGCCCAGGTATGCTGAACCAGAGACTCTCAGACATGGGGCAGAGCTGCTACTTGCTCTCCCTGTGCCCAGCTGCTCATGAGGCACCCGGAAGGCATGGCGGGTTCTAACCCTGGCCTACCACCCCAGCAGAACCTTACAACAAGCCAGACGACCCCTCCTACTCCATGGGGGCCGCCATTTTCCACATCCGGACTTTCCTCTCATCACTACTCCAACCAGCAGAGCCGACTATCACAGCCCGGCTTGCGCGGCCGCTAGTGGCCGCTCGGTTCATCAATAAATGCTTTATTTAGAGGTGACTACAAGAGTATGCCACCCGCATGGCAAGCCTGGCAAGCTGCTCGTGTCGTATTTGATATGTCAAATACTGGTAACATTTATATTAGGTCATTCCTATGACTTAATATAATGGTTTGAGGCTCTTTATTTTCCTGGAGCAAGCGGATGCCTTTGGGTTCTACTAGCATGAGACAGGACATATGGAGATATTACTGGTGCCCGCTCTAGCAAATAGATGATGAGCGGGAAGATAGTGATAGTGATAGTAGTGCAAAGCCTGGTACAATACCATGAAGGCCTGGATGTTAGACATATACTCAGGCCACATGTTATTACAAAGATCCTTAAGACGCTTTTGCTTAGGCCACCTAGTTGGAGGTTCAGTGTTTTAACAAGGAACCCAAGGGGGACTCTAACCCCTCCCATACTGGCCACTCCAGAGGGGACTCTAACCCCTCACATGCTGGTCACTAATTCAGAGAATCATCATGCTGTGGGCGTCTCGATCAGTGATCTCTGCATTACTACAGGCATACTGGGGCCCTCCCGGGCATCCACCACGACCACAACCTGTGTGTGGAACTGGACCTAACCTGTCATGGGCTTCTAAGATATTGGGAGAAGAAAAGTTCTGTCTTGTTTGCTTGCTACCTTCTGTGGCCTTGCTGACGTTTGCTGCATCTCTTACTAGATTCTGCCTTTCTGTCTTGGTGGGAGGTTTTCCTTCCTAGTCTTTTACCCTTTCATTTTTCTTTGCCTGGGACTAAAAGCTGCTTAGCTCTCTAATTGACCTCCAGGTGTGCTATAGCCAGTTCTCTTGCTAGTAAGGGGAGAGAGGGAAAAGGACTGCTACCTGAAATTTTGTCTCCTAGAATCTTTCACTAGTGAGTTTCCTCCCGTTCCTCCCATAGTGATAGGTGACGCGAGACAGACAAAGGAGGGGTGCCTCTTTACAGAGACCATTCAGTTGCTTGTCTACCGGTGAAGAACTTAGCCGTAGTGGACTCAGCAGTTGTGACTTGCGGCTGACTGCTAGGTCAGCGCCACCATAGACCATATGTTCTTCGTGGCAGACAACCCACTCAGGCTTCATAACCTTTGTGGAACCTTAAAGGTGACAGTCATGGAGCCACAGACTCATGCCTGATAGGAGGACCTATCAGGGTGCTCATACACACACACACACACACACACACTCACACAGAGGTTATAACATTCCTCCCCCATTCCCCCTTGAGATTTCCGAGGGAGCATACCTTCTCTGCAGATTTTCACTGATTACCTCCTTCTGGTGGAACTCCTCACTGCCACTTCAACGTCCTGCTGCAGTAGCCAAAATGATGTAGGTGGGCCTCACTGGTGACTTATGCGAGGCGGGAAGGGGAGAGAAATGTAATTCCTTGTGGTGCATGATGTCAATAACCAAACATACACAGGTCACAATTACAAATAGGACAGAGATTATTTCACACAGTTTCACACTCTCTTCAATCACATGGACCGGTCCTCCTTTCACTCAGACTCACCCCACACTCACCACTCTCATGATCCGGATTTGGAATTTTCTGTTGTCCGAACAGCATTTACTTAGACTGCCGTGATGAGCTCAAGAGAATCCTCGGTGTTGGGCTCCAACCTGCTTTTTCTGGGTTACAAACCTAGGTCTTCTCAGGACTCACCCTGAGGCCGGGACTCAAACCCGGACTTCTCTCACTCTCGACTTGGAAGGAGGAAGGAGGTGTTCATGTCTCCTTCCCCAGATGGAGTCCTCTGGGCATCCCCGGATCTCCACCACCACTGGGGCATCCCCCAGGGTTGTGACCTGTGGTACTGGAACATGTCTGTTCACCACAGTTAGGGAGAATGGCAGCTAGACTTACGCCTGGCCTGCCGACTCAATCCGACAGTCACCTCGAGAGTTCCTGAGCTGGCCGGCACACTAATCTAGCGATCGCTGTGGAAAGGCGCCAAACTTTCCCAGGATGATCTTGTCAGGGAGATCCTGGGTAGGTGGGGTCCTCAACTCCCGATCCCGGACAAGCCCCCCAAATGAAAGGGTTGGCCACCCTATGGGGTGACCGACTGGGAGCCTCGGAATGCCACACCTATCAAGGAAAACTGAGAGACCGGGTCCTATGCAAAAGCAAGGGTTTTTATTAATATTATTAGAGTATACCCAGGCTCATAGCATGACTGCAGTCAGTGGCTAAGAGCCCCGAGCCCTTCCAGGGGGATCTTTTAAGAGATAATTCCCACCGCTACAGAGAAGCCCGCACATAACCATCCAATAGATTTAAAATATTGCATCAAGGTCTGCACGCAGGCAGCCAATCACTTTGTAACAAGTTAGCATAACCTACCAATCGGGTCACACTCAATACTTCTTTCTATATTTGGTGCGGCTAGGCACATGTGCAGGATTGTAGGTCAGCAATGGCTATGCGTACGTGCAGGAATGCAATTCAGGCAATTCAGGCCAGATAGCAGGTTCTGGGCTGGGGTCTCATAACCTCTAACAGGAATTTGTTCTGGGCCTTTTGTAGATAACAGAATGAAAAGGTTACTTTATGATGAAAAGGTCACTTAGGCCCTAAATTGGTAACTTTCCATGAGTAGGCCTGCCCTGGTTGAGGAGTGGGTAGCTGCTCTCTTTCAGTATCAACTGTCCAGTCACTCACTGTCCAGAATCCTCGGTGTTGGGCTCCAACCTGCTTTTTCTGGGTTACAAACCTAGGTCTTCTCAACACTCACCCTGAGGCCGGGACTCAAACCCGGACTTCTCTCACTCTTGACTTGGAAGGAGGAAGGAGGCGTTCGTCTCTCCTTCCCCCAGATGGAGTCCTCCGGGCGTCCCCGGATCTCCACCACCACTGGGGCGTCCCCAGGGTTGTGACCTGTGGTACTGGAACACGTCTGTTCACCACAGTCTGTTCCGGCTCCCATACTCATTGGGAAATGCCTCTGCTGATCTGGGGTGCAGCTGCATTTTCCAACCATAAAGGGGAGCATGATCAAATCCCCTTCCCCAAGAGGACCAGCAGCTGGTGAATAGACAAAGACTCATGAATCCAGCAAAGTTCCAAGAGGTTTTTACTCACACAAGTTTTGGAATTACAATCCAATATCAAGTGTCCAATATTGACACTTCCAATTTGTAGCTGGGCCCAAGCCATGACTGGGGTAGGACTCCTCAAGCAAAGATGGCTGCTGGACCCTGAACCATGTGCACCAGTCAGAGGTCAGGCCCAAACTGGAAGAAGATGGCAAAATGGCTAAAAGTCCCTCCTTCTTCCTTCTCACTTCTTTTTTATTGTTAGAAGTCCACTAAGGACTTCCAGTCCAGTCCGTCGTGGGCTGGGAAATCTAGAGACAAAGCCAGTATATGACCATATAAAAATGCAAATATTCAGGTGAACCCCTGGACTCAAGCTTAACAAATGCTGATATGTCAGAGCTGATTTCTGGCCATGTGAAATTCCCTTGCAGAGTGGGGAGGGCCAATATCTTTGAACTCATAAATCAGTTCAGAATATAATTTGTAAGGAATGGCATTAATACTTCTTACCATAAATCTATAGCCAGCCAATTCCAGCAAACTTTAGACCTCTGCTAGGGTCCATAATCTGTCAGAATAACTTGCTTACTTGGAATTGTTGAATCATGTCCACTTGCCTGGAGGCAGGCTTGCATGACTCTTTGAATTAGTAGGACTGAGTACATTTTGGTTGATCCAGTGTCGCCAAGTGGTCTCTTGGAATGACTGTATGTCCCCCATAAAGCAAAAAGCATATTCGACAGAAGCTAGTAAGATCCATGATAAGAATATTTTGTCATACAGAATTATGAAATCAATCCAATTCTGCCCACTCCTCCATTGTATCTGCTCCAGAGATTCCCTAAAGGCAGTAAGCATCTCTTAACATATGCTAAATTAGCAAGAGCCTAGAGCTCAATAGGGCTTTTCACCCAACACATTCTTGTTTTCTTTTTGGTTTTGTTTTGGCAGGGGATATACCCAGAGGAGCTCAGAGCCTACTGCTCTCAAGGAAAATGCCCCACCCACTGTATTTATCATTCTGGTTCTTAGTTAAACCAGGTCTAAGGTAGGAAAGGTGAGCACATATAACACTGTTAGAGATTCAAAGCACTCACTGACTAATAGGGGAAAATACATTAATATAATCAAAACAGACAATGACATACTTTCCTTGCATTCAAATCAATTTCATGAGAAAAATTCTGTAACCCAGGACCAAGGATTTACCCATGAATACCTTCCATTCCCTTGTCTTGTTTCTCTATATGCCAATATTCAGAATTTGTTTCTCTTTCTGACTTATTTCACTTAACACTGAGTTACTCAAGAACTGAGATCTTAAAGGAAAATATACATAATTATTTTGATTGTATTTATGAGCCTGATTACATGTAATCAGACCTATAGAAAAAGAATAAAGTATACTTGGTTATATTTTTCTTTTGAGGGGGTCAGGGGCACACCTGGCAGTGCTCAGGGCTTACTCCGAGCTCTGTGCCAGGAATCATTCCTGGCAGGGCTTGGGGGAACACATGGTATATCGGAAATTAAACCCAGTCAGCTTCATGCAAGGGAAGCATTCTAGCGACTGTATTATTGCTCTAACCCTGCCTTTGCTATATTTGAAATTTGCTACATTTGAAATAGATTTCAAGTTTCGAGTTTTAATTGTAAAAGTACATTTCTATGTTTTAACTTTGCTTAGCTCTGGGTGCTTCATTTGGAGCCTAAATGAGGAAGATTAAAAGGGGAAAACTGAAAAAAAATTCTTCCTGGCATGAAAATTTCATGTCTTCCCAGATACTGTCTCCAAAGCATTTCCCAAACATAAAAACAGACGGACCACAGAAGTAGGTGTTCTCTCCAAGGCAGAGTCCACACTAAATGGATCTGGCTCACCTGTTGCACACAATACGTGTAAACAGTGTGCATATGGAAGGAACACTGACTGAGGAAGGTGCACTGAGGGAAGCGGGTGTCTGTGTAAATGTGCTGTATGCATGCACCTTGTAGAGGACAGCATTGTGCTCCTTCCAGAAGCAAGAACAGAGGCTCATAGTCAGCCGTATTCAAGGCAAGAGCTTTGCCTTCTGTGCCGCCTCTCCATCTCTACCCAGGGTTTCTGTTTTAGTTTAGAACCATAACTTTTATTATAAACATTTGTTCATTTTATACTTATTTGCAATAATATTTAAATTTTTGGAGTACAATTTTATGCCTCCTAATTGTATAAGCCTTAACACACCCATCACCAAAGTTACTGGCTGCTTCTGTCCTTTCCTTCCATTCTTCACTTTTCCTGCTGGTAGTTATCAGGAGTTCCACAGTCTAATAGCTATTTTTATCTTGTTTGTTAGCTCATTTGCCTTGACTACTCAAGGTTTTATACAGAAGGAAATGTTTGTTTCTCTTATAAGGAGAACAATAATTATATGAATGTTTTGTCCTCCTCCATCACAGACCAATACCTTGAAGATCCAAGGAGAAATGCAATCAGAAAAGACCCCAGATTTGCGAAAATATTAATCTCAGGACTGCATTGACGTAATGGGAGTTCAGGGCTCTCGAAGGAGGAGATCTCAAGGAGAACAGTAATAGCAGAATTTACCTGACTTGTAATATCATCTCCAGGGAACAAATCTAGAGAAGAAACTTTCCTTTGAGGCCACACAAGCATCCTTTAGGGAAATCAATTACTTCTAGGTCTTAGGCATGGAGGGAAGCGTTTCTAATGAGCAGAGATTGAGAGCTGTGTGTTTATTCTCTGCTGCTGTCCTTCAGTCAGTTGAGCCTAAGGCTGGAGGTACTTGGGTATTTCTTTTTGGAGTCTTAGTCTGACTCAGGCACCAATGCCAGACTGCCCTGCTCTCCTGTCTGGAATCAGAGCTTCAGTCTCCACCATCAATCACCCAGAAATAATTTGGACATCTATGCCAAGATGTCTTCTTAAAAAAATAGTTTCCGGGCCAACCAGCCATAGCATGTGGGGCCTCGGACGCGGCTGGGGAAGCTGGAACTCCGCTTTCCCCAGGCTAAGCTGACCATGGGGCTACCAGGAGGACAGATGGGTTTTGGGAGTGGGCCCATCACCTCTGGGGGGTCCCGAAGCAGCCGGATGAGACTCGCCCACCACACTAGCCACCACCTTCGCTGTCCAGGCGGCTGGGATACTACCTCATGACCAGATTAACAGAGCAAAACCAGTTCGAGCCCAGGTCACATGGCCACTTGTGGCAGCACGGTTTATCAAAATAGTGGAAACAGTCACTATCACTATCACTATCTTCCCGTTAATCATCTATTTGCTAGAGCAGGCACCAGTAATATCTCCATATGTCCCGCCTCATGCTAGTAGAACCCAAAGGCATCCGCCCACTCCAGGAACATAAAGAGCCTCAAACAATTATATTAGGTCACGGGAATGACCTAATATAAATGTTACTATATTTGGCATATCAAATACTACACGAGCAGCTTGCCAGGCTTGCCGTGTGAGTGGACTCAACACGGGAAACCTCACCCGGCCCGGACATGGACAGGATTGACAGATTGATAGCTCTTTCTCGATTTCGTGGGTGGTGGTGCATGGCCGTTCTTAGTCGGTGGAGCGATTTGTCTGGTTAATTCCAATAACGAACGAGTGGAAACAGTAATGTCCTTTAATGCACTGCATTCTACGATGTGCAGGAAAGTTTAGCGGGAGGGAGAGATAGAGAGGAGGGAAAAGATATACAGAACCCACCAAGTAGTTGAGGTGTGGGAGGGGGAGAGAGGTGGGGACATTGGTGATGGGAGATGGGTTTGAGTGGAGGGATGTTGTTGGAACACTGTAGAACTGAAATTCTACATGAGCATCTTGCAATTGTATGTCTAAAATGGTGTAATAAAATTTGGGAAAAGAAAAAAAAATAAAGTTGAGAGTTTCAAAGGAAAAAAAAAAAAAAAAGAAAAATGAGATAGAAACAAAGAATGGTACAGCATTAACCATTGCTGTAAGGACCAGAAAGATGGTCCAATGGCTGAACACATGCTCTGCAGGCAGAAGGCCCTGGTTTTACCCCTGGTACTGCATGGTACCACAAGCAAGGTCCTGGAAGCAACCTGAGAGCCCGCTGAGCACTACCAAATGTGTACCAAAAACAAGCAGAAACCCAAAAAAACAGAGACTCTCAGACATGGGACAGAGCTGCTACTTACTCTCCCTGTGCCCAGTCGCTCAGGAGGTGCCTGGGAGGCATGGTGGCTTCTAGCTCTGGCCTGCCACCCCAGCAGAGCCTCACAACAAGCCAAACGACACCCCTAACCCATGGGGCCCGCCATTTTCCACATCTGGACTTCCCTCTTGTCACAACTCCACCCAGCAGACCAGACTATCACAGCCTGGATCATCGACACCCACCCTGCAGCAGTTTTTTTGCAATCCAGCTTAGATATGCTGAACCAGAGACTCTCATACATGGGGCA